>JARQOD010010863.1:0-13786 GCA_033576555.1 Oophaga sylvatica
AGAGCTAGACACCCAAGCTGAGTCAACCCAGAGTTTGATGGAAAGAAAGCAATGAGAATTGTTTTTCTTACAACTCAGCTGGGACACCGCTGAGGAAACTTGAAAAATGGCAGCGTTTACACAGTCAACGTCCTCAGAGGTAACGGAGTTTAAGTCCGAGAAATCAAGATCTGTTGCTGCAGATCTCTCTGGAGCCTGAGGCTCGGACCTGACAGATCCCCTCTCGCAACACTCACAATGAATGAGTGCTGCAGTAGTCTTACGAGAACGGCTGGGGCAGTTTATAATGAAGTGCCCTGACTTACCACAATAGAAACATAGATTCTCCTTAAAACGATGTTCCTTGCGTGCATCACTAACCCGTCGTTGTAAAGAGTCTACCTGCATGGGTTCAGGTTCAGGTTCCCGTGTAATCCTACTCAAAGGTTCCTTAGCTGGAGAGGAAGGTAGGAAAAGGTTAGTACGATTGCTTTCGAACCATCTCTCTCTGAGTATCAATACGGATGCAGTAGTTAATAAAGTCACCTAACGCAGTGGGAGGGTCGGCACGAGCAAGTTCATCCTTAATCAGTGGAGATAACCCCTTTCGAAAAATAGATTTTTTGGCGGAACTGTCCCAGGTGGTATCAAGGGCCCATCTCCTGAAATCCAAGGCATATTCAGCTACCGAGTGCTTACCTTGGCGCAAAGCTAACATGGCTGCTTCAGCTGTTGCACCTCGATTGGGGTCATCAAACACCTGCCCCATGGCTGAAATAAAATCATCAAGGTGATTCAAACAGTCATCCTCAGTCTCAATCAGAGGGTTTGCCCACATTAAAGCCTTGTTGGTAAGCAACATAATTATAGTAAGCACCTTAGATCGTTCAGTGGGAAATTGTGAAGCATGTGCAGAAAAAAAAAGATTGCATTGATTAATAAATCCCCTGAATTTCTCACGTTCACCGCCAAAACGAAAAGGGGGCAACTTGGGAATCCCAGCACTCGGGGCTACGGCAGGAGCCTGGACTCGCCCCTCTAGAACCTCAATCCTGGCTCGCAAATCCTGGGTAGTCTGTCCAACCACTTGCAAATTGTGATTATTGAGGTCCTGTAGATTTGTAAAACGGGTCTTTATATTCTGCAAATCTGCAAGGATATTATCAGTCACTCCGCAAAGTTCCTTTATGCGGGCCTCCATTTTCCAGATCTTTTAAGACAGGATTACTGGAAGAAGAGGAAGAAAAAACAATAGTGTTCACCTGTGGCAACACTGCAGAGAGAAAAAAAAATTAAGGGAACTGCTCACCTGGAATGGTTGTGAGAAGTCACAACCACTATCATCACAGAAAGTTTCAACCAGACATCTGATATCCAGAGTTACAGCAGACAAAAAAGAGAAAAGAAAGGAGAAAAAAAAAAACAATAGTGTTTACCTGTGGTAACACTGCAAAAAGAAAAAACTTAAGGGAATTGCTCACCTGGAATGGTTGTGAGAAGTCACAACCACTGTCATCACAGAAAGTACAACCGGACGTCTGATATCCACAGTACAGCAGACACAGCCTTCCAGACCCAGCAGACACTAACGTTTTGGCTTCAGAATCTTGTAATGTATGTAGAACAGTTCATATAGCGTCTTGTGCTTGGGTGCGATGAAAACACAGGAGTCACAGGTTTGATATAGAAAAGTCCTGTATTACTTCATACAAGTTGGCAGAAATAGTCACACAGTTTGCAGACACAGAAACAGGAGACACAGCAGGCCAGAGTAATCCAAGCTCAGCAATCACTCTCCAATACAGATTCAGGATCTTCTTCTCTGTTACCGTAAGTCCATGCAAACGTGGGTCTTTCAAAGAGCAGGGTTCAGAGTCCACAAGTGCTTCAGAGTTCCTCAGTAGGAATAGCTGGAGTACAAGGTCCAAGGCTTACAGGAGTCAAGTCACAGGTTCACTGCAGGCTAGATTCTGAAGCACTGATTGCTAAGCTGTGGCTGCTTAAGAAGCAAAGGAGAGAATCAGGAACATGCAAGCTGGAAACTCCATTTTGACTGAGGGCAAGATAGCTGCAGCAAGACAGAAAGTAAAATGGCTGACGAACAAACTGAGTTTCAGGAATATATACATAGAACCTTACACTGAGATGGCGAATGGACGTGAGCAGAAGTGGGAAGGGATGGAGGAGTCAGAGCTCTCCCCCCACGGAAGCGACCCGATCGCCACGGAGCCACCGTTTGGCACCCGGCCTGGAAACCCTCCTACGCTGGAAGAAGCGGAGGATACCCTGAGAGACCTGGCCCGGCACCGGGAGGAGGTCGCCAGGATGGAAGCGAGCTGGCGGGCCCTAAAACTACAGTTGGAGAGAGCGCCAATCCCTCTTACCCCCTGAAGTGTCTGTACCGGAAGGTGAGGCACCCGTTCCAGTAGAAGAGGCCGTGCGGGCATCCCAGCCCTTGCAATCTGAACCGGTTGCCAGTATCTCAGTGGAGGCACCCGTTCCAGTACAGGAGGCCGTGCGGGCATCCCAGCCCTTGCAATCTGAACCGGTTGCCAGTATCACAGTGGAGGCACCCGTTCCTGCAGAAAACGCCGCACCAGCACCCCAGATCCCGCTGTCTGCCCCCGTCGCTGAGGCAGAAGAAGCGACACCCGTCCTCATGGAGGAGGCCGCGCAGGCACCAGAGCTCTACCTGCCTGTACCGGAGCCCCGACCATCATCTGTTCCAGAGCCGGCTGCTTCCGCCGCAGGTGAGCGCCGCCAGGACTGGCGGGCGCCAGGAGAGCTGCCGCAAACCGTACATCGTAAGCTGGCATTTGATGGTGGAGACATGGAGATGCTGGTGGAGAATTACAACCGGCATCAGGAGGAAGAGTGGAGACGTCGGGAGCGGGAAGCAGAGCGACAAAGGGAGCAGCGAGAATCCCAAAAGCTTCGGCAACGTCACCTGGAGAAGGACCTGGCAGAGAAGGCACTATGAGAAAGGATAAAAGTACGGTGAGGGAGCCGCGGCGTAAGGGTGCAGTACGGAACTTTAAGTTAAAAGGTGGTTGGGGCTTCATCCAGGAGCCTGGACTTTATTTAGAAGTTTTTGTAACCCGTCGGGACGTGGAGGCTCACCTCCCAGAAGGACACCCGGGGAGGGAACTGTTGCCAGGAGACTTAGTGACTTACACCCGACACTGGGGTTACAATGGATGGTACGCCCTAAATGTTACCAGGTGCGACCCCTACTCCCCAGAGTGTCAGAAAACTGACAGACCCTACGAGCCTTCAGCCTCCCCCAACCAGGCCTCTGCACAAGTGCCCACCCCACGCCGTAAATCTCCCCAGCCTCCCTCAGTGGTCTCCTCAGCAGCCCCAGCTATGGACATGATAATGATAGCTGGCCCGTACCCGGCGCCTGTTAGGCCCCCTGGGGTTCGTTCAGTCCGGGACATAGGGGTCCAGACCCGGAGGGAGATGAAAGAGGTGGCCACACAGACCCATATAGCGGGTCACGACGTCACTGTACTGGCCACACGACGTCATCAGGTCTGGGTGGACCCTCCTGTCACGGATGTTTGGCAAGCTCCAGAAGAGTACCAGGTGGTACCTGGAAGAGGCCAGCCAAAGAAGTCTAAATAACCCGGACAGGGTCTCTGTATGTAAATAGTTAAATTATTGATGTACCCGGACGGGTGAATGTTCATAAAAAGAAGTTTATTGCCTTAATATACCCAGGTTGGGTAATGGTTTGATGTACCCGGACGGGTGAATGTTCAGAAGAACAAGTTTATTGTTGCCTTAATATACCCAGGTTGGGTAATGGTGTTTCACTGTAATGAAAATGTTGAACTTTGAAGCCATGAACTGTACTGGCTCACAAATTTTTCTGTAAATAGTTGGCACTTCGTGCTCCATCTTGGTTTTACAAAAAACTTTACTGTGCACTATTTTCAACTACCTCAGAAACTAAAAACCCGTTTGGTGTGGCCGAAAGTGAGGTCTGCTCAAGGAAAGTCTTGCAGCCCACCCAAGACCACAGTTGGAGGTTTGGAGCGGGTCCTCCACAAGCACAAGTAAAGGACGCTGTGAAGTTACCCCGGTGGGGTTGTAGTCCTAAGAAGTCTCCACGAACTTCGGCACTAATGCTAATTGCACTTTTGTTGAATATGTATTTATTAACACACATGTATAACACATATCAAGGGTATGAACAGTAACAAAACATGTCACATAATATAAGCCATTTGCACTTTTGTAATGTTATTATTAAAAATTTTATTATGCAACGTTTAACTTGAAGTGTTTCCTGCTTTCTTACTACGTCGCATAGTCCACTCTGCTACATCACTTTGCACCATTGCTCTATCTCACATCTATCTGCCCTGGAAGGATAGCGTGTTACCTGTAGAAGACTTTTCACCTACCTGCACTACACCATCCCTTCCAGAGGACCTGCACAGCAGCGCTGGACACCCTGACCAGGTACTACAGGTGGCGTCACGACAAACTACACAAACATTCTATCATCCCCTGGAAATATCCCACATTCCAGTGATCGCCCAGGTCACGGACCGAGCTGTGCTACTCGTAACATCCCCATAGAAGTCGACGTGATCGGTGCCGAGTACCCCCAAAACCCCTGTCTCTGTGCGACTCAACTTCCCTCACTGTGCTGGCAGTTTACATTTACAATGCCTCTGGGTTTTTTTTTTGGGGGGTGGGGAACATTCAGACTTTTGCTATGGGGCCCCATGATTTATATGTACGCCCCTGCTGCTGAGGCATGGTATTTAAGGCTGTTAAGGAGCCAACATACATGGACCTTGCCAGCAGCGTCGGACTGGAGTACCTTGGGCCCACCAGAGAAAATATATTCTTGCGGCCCAACATCATACTTCCCAACCTTTGAATAAGGGAAAGAGGGACAAAGGCTGTGGCACGCTGTGCATGCTGCAGAAAATTTTAGGCCATGCCACGTTGCACCACAGACTGTCCAGGAGTTGGTGGATGCTTTAGTCCAGGTGTGGGAGGAGATCCCTCACGAGACCATCCGTCGCGCTCATCAGGAGCATGGCCAGAAGTTGTAGGGAGGTCATACAGCATACCTCCCAAATTTGGAAGACAGGAAAGAGGATTAAAGGCTGCGGCGCGTGTTGCGTGCCGCTGAAAATTTTAGGCCACGCCCCGACAACACCCATTTCACAGCTAATCACACCCATATCCTCGCCCCAAGCGTAACCATTTAGCACTGCTGATCACACTGACTGGTAATGAGGGCACAGTGGCTGGTACTGAGGAAAAGAAAGAAAGAGCAGCGAGAGAGAAAGAACAAACAGAGAAAGAAAGAGAGGAAAGAAAGAAAAGAGAGAAAGAAAGAACAAAGAGAAAAAAGAACAGAGAGCGAGAAGGAAAGAACAGAGAGCGAGAAAGAAAGACTAGAGAGAGAGCCATAGGCATAGCTAGGGTTTTGGTTTAGTGGGGCAAAACTTCTGAGTGGGCCCATCATCAGAGAACCTCACCTGTTGGCCAAAATAATCTATATATAAAAAGACCAATATTGATATTACCGCCATATGGTCTGTGTTAAATAATACCAGTCCTACAGAACATATAATAGATTACAGCACAGGTACAGATAAAGACTTACCGCTGATGTTCTTTCTAATGGAATTGTTCACTTTTCATGTCTTTTCCATCTGGCCCACACCGACATGACGACTTCTCCAGCCAGGACTCGACTGCACCCCCATTAAAAAAAAACTAAAAAAAAAACTCACCTCCCGGCTCCTGTGCTGCTCACTGTTCTCCCTCTCAGCGTCTGACAGCGGGCGCCGGCAGGTGATGTTATTGCGCCCGCTGTCATACGCTGAGAGGGCGATTATGGGAGAGTAGGAGCGCTCGCTCCTTCTCTCTCCATGCGGTCAGCTTTATCGGCTGGATGCCGATACAGCTGACCCTCCGATGACGGGTGGGGGGCCCACTGCTGGCACCGGGCCCCCCCAATGCCTGTTCAGGCCCCATAGCTTCCGGGCGGCAGAGCAGGGAGAGCGATTCTCCCTGCTCTGCCGCAGAATGTAACTGTATCGTAGCTCCGGGTGGGCCCCTCAGAGCACGGGCCCCGGGGCCACCACCCCCTCTGCCCCGCGACCTATCCTTTCAAATCAGGGCCCACCACGCAGGAGCTGGGGCCCACCGTAGGTTTCTCCGGTGTCCTGGTGCCTCAGTCCGACCCTGCTTGCCAGCCTGATAATACCAGGCCACAGCAGTCTGCATATCTTGGCTGGTTAACAAAAATAGGGGATCCCCTCGAAAAAAATTTGGCGTGGGGTCCCCCCTATTTTTGTTAACCAGCCAGATGAAGCAGACTGCTGAGGCCTGGTTTTTCAGGCTGGTAAGGATCCAATATCCATAGACCTTGCCAGCCTGATAATACCAGGCCACAGCAGTCTGCTTAGCTTGGCTGGTTAACAAAAATAGGGGATCCCCTCGAAAAAAAAACGGTGTAGGGGTCCCCCTATTTTTGTTAACCAGCCAAGTAAAATGCAGACTGCTGCGGCCTTTTATTAAAAGACTGTCAAGGCCCATGGATTTTGGCCCTCAACAGCCTGATAATACCAGGCTACAGCAGCCCCACATTTGGCACATCAAAAGATGTGCCAATTGTGGAACTTTACCCGGCTCTTCCCACTGCCCTGTAGCGGTGGCAAGCGGGGTAATAAGGGTTAATGTCACCGTTGATTGCATGGTGAGAATAAGCCCGGTTAATAATGGAGAGGTGTCAATAAGACACCGATCCATTATTAATCCCAAAATTTTTAAATGTATAAAAAAAAGACACAGCAAGAAAAAAGTATTTTACTGAAATAAAAAAGACAACACAGTTTTCATTTCTTTTATTATACTCTCATTCCTGCGACGCCATCGATCTCCTGTAAAAAAAGAAAAAAAACAAACCAACAGTATACCACCTGTCCGACGCAGTCCATAGTAACGAGGGTCCCACGACGATCCAGCTCTGCTACATCGCAATGACAGGCAGAGCCTGCTTCCTGCTCTGCTTCTTCCTGTACCTGCTTCCCCGGCGGTGACGTCATCGGACTGACTGCTTTACGGCCGGGATTACCCGGCAGTCACTGCAGTTATCGCGAGAAACTGCATGTGACCGCCGGGGAAAGATGATGGCGGCATCTAGCAGTCTAGCCCGTGACCGCCGGAGATCTTCTGCCAGGTAAGTGCCGCTGACTCCTGACAGACCCGACCGACGGACACTGACAGTGACAAATCCGATTCCGGTATCCGATAAGACGAAAATATCGGAACTAAGTATCGAAAGTCCGATAGAGCTAATATCGGCCGATACCCGATACTTGCGGTATCGTATCGCTCAACACTACTCACCAGCCAAATTGAACCAGTGGAGAGATCTGTCTCAATTTGCTATGTGTGTACTAACATGTCCACGTGGAGAAAGAGAGAAAGAAAAGCTGCAACCTCCACATCCTGGAATTTAAAAGTCCTTTATTCCAAAAAACAGGAAATCCATGAGGTGTACAGGTGTGTGTGGGAGAAAGATGTATGACGGCAATTTCGCGCTTTCACATAACTTCTATGGGTCCAGGCGACAAGTGATGAAATACTACTTCCTTTTATATATAAAAACATAGTATCCGTCTGTGAACACACTTACAATACATTATCCAAAGCAAATAACTAGAAACAGTCACGATTGGCTGCAGCCGCCGAGAAGCGGCCCAGCCCATAATCGCCCCCAGGCTGACCGACCACCACGGCGTGGGGTGGGCGTCCCCGGGGACGCAATATGGGCCCTCCATACCGCAGAGGGGGACCCAGGCCTACCCGAACTAGGGAAGGGCAGAGACCGGGGTTCTGTGGCAGCTGAGCATGTGGACAAGGAAGAGATACGTAGAACTTGATTACACCGCACAACTTCAGTTATAGAGGAAATAAAGTTTACTAAAGTAATAAAGTAAAGACGCACAGTACATAAATCAAACATGACTATGCCAGGCTCCCGATTCCACACCTCCCAGAAGGGTACCAACCAGAGGACCCCAAGGCACCAACGGATCACCGTGGAACACATAGGTGGGACATCAGGACACAGGCATGACATCAGGGTACATGCTGTCATCAGGACGCAGACAGGACACACGAGGACATCAGGATCACGAACTCAGGAACACGCACTGGACCTCAGGAACATGGACACAGGAACATGGAATCAGGAACACGGACTGGACATCAGGAACCCGGAACGGACATCAGGAACACAGACTGGATCACAGGAACATGGACTGGATCACAGGAACATGGACTCAGGAACACGGACTGGACATCATGAACCCGGAACGGACATCAGGAACATGGAATCAGGAACACAGACTGGACATCAGGAACCCGGAACGGACATCAGGAACACGAACGTAGGAACATGGAATCAGGAACACGGAATGGACATCAGGAACATTGACACAGGAACACGGACTGGATCTCAGTAACATGGAATCAGGAACAAGGACCGGACATCAGGAACACGGACTGGATCACAGGAACATGGACTGGATCTCAGGAACATGGACCGGACATCAGGAACACGGACACAGGAACACGGACTCAGGAACATGGAATCAGGAGCACGGACTGGACATCAGGAACACGGACACAGGAACACGGACTGGATCTCAGGAACCTCAGAACACAGGCATCGGACTCCGGACATCTGGCAACGATCGGCAGGCTCCGGGCATCAGGCAGGGAATGATAGGATCCGGACATCTGGAAATGGTCCTCAGACATTGGACATCGGGCCGTGGTCATCAGGCTCCGGCAAGAGGCCACGGTCATCGGACTCTGGACATCTGGCAGTGACCTAAAAAGGAACCCAAGCGGTCTGGTGCAAGCCCCACTGGGTCGAACAAGAGTCGGCTGGGGATAGCACTGAATAACAAGCTGAGCACAGAGTAGCAGAAACTCAACAGACACACCGCACTCCTACTTCCAAGATAAACCCAGGTTATATCACAGAAAGTCAGTTAGCAAAGAGTCAAAGTCACTGGGCACAGTGTTCAGGACACAGAAGGACTTCCAGGAACATAACTCAGCAAACACAGTTCAGACAGGATCAAGGATTCAAGCCTGGATATACCGCCTCCAGGACAGGCGCAGGGACGGGTACAGGATCAGGGATTCAAGCCTGGATTTACCGCCTCCAGGACAGGTGCAGGAACACACAACACACATGGCAAGATTCAGAAGCTATGTGAGTAGCTAAGGCCCTGCCCATAGGGCAGGGAGCCTTTATATAGGAGCTGCCCCTCAGCAATTGGCTGGGGACAGAATTTCAAGTACACACACTAACTCTGATAAAAGCAGGGTAGGTGTGGCCACGCATGCCCTTAGCAGAATCAGAAACTATTACACACAAACAGTGAAGGAACTGAGGCTCAGGGCACCTAGCAGCGGCTGCACGCCCAGACACACGTGGAAATTCATGCACCAGCTGCAAATGACCTCACAACCCGCAGACAGCTTCCACAGCGGCAACCAGGGACCACACATGTGGATGGTCATGCAGCAAAGCAAAGACCTAACACCACATGAACAGCTACGTAGCAGAGCAGGGAACTGAGCAGGCTCCATACAGGTAACAGCCAACAGTATCCCAGCTCAATTAGTGAGAAAGGAGCAAAGGGTTAAAGCAAAAACATGCATTGTCACGCCGACAAAGAAGTACAGACAGAATAGCATGACAGAAACTTTATAAGGACACAGACATGTCAATTTTATCTTATCCTTCAGTCCTAACGGATCCTGGGCAACTTAATTTAAAATCCACTTTCCTTCATTTTTTAACAGTAATCTATTATAGTCACTACCTTGTGGAGGATTATAACGTTTTCGAACCCTACAAAAACGCAATTTATTAGGGTCTTCATTGTGACACTCCAGCATATGCTTCATTAATTGGGGGGGCCCTTTGCATGTAATTATAGAGTGGTAATACTGTAGAAAATGAATAAACAAAGGTCTTATATTTTTCCCAATATGGTAACATTTTCACAGGCAAAAAATTATATAGACTACATAATTCACTCTACAGGATATAAAATTGTTAACTCGGCATGTCATGGATCACATGTGGATAAATTTATCTGTGAGATGCAAGTGATAGAAAAAGCAAGTTCCTCATTTAAAGTTCCGTTTTGGGATATTTTTCTCTAACCAATTATTTGTATCTATTGGTGTTCTATTCCTCAATAATAAATCTCTCATATTAAAACTCCTTCTATAAGATAACAATGGTTTTTGTGAAGCTCTGTCACATAAATCCCTATTATTCTCAATTAGGTGCCAGTTTCGTCTAATGGCGGTGTGGATGATATTATCCATGTAACTCTTTGAAATTGAAAACAAACTTGCTTTTTTTTTTCCTCCCTATTAATTTGTTCACATGCTTTGTTTTAAGAAATTTGTTTTGTGTTCTGTTAAATGTTTTTTTCTACAGCGTCATTCAGCAGGAATAGGTGATATACTCTTTGAAGGAAACTGTCTCTTAAATCAATGTATCCTTGTTTTTGGAATACACCGTCTCATTATTGATTTTTCTTAATCTAAAAAACTGACAGTATGGTAAGCCTCTTTTAATGTGTTGAGGATGAGCGTTAACATAATGTAAAAGTGTATTCGTCTACATTGGTTTTTTAAATGTATAAGTGGCTGTTTTATCCTCTTTAATGTTAATTTTAACATCTAAAAATCCAAAAGAATTACCCCCAAAGTTACCAGTAAATTTCATATTATCCATATTCACCTCATTTAGATATGTCACAAACAATGTACATCGTTCATCTCTCCCTGCACACCCCATGTACACCACATGTGTGTCCTGGCTTTGGATTAAAGAACTTTTAAATTGCAGGATGTGGTGTCACTTTTCTCTTCCTCCATGTGGATATTTTCACATACTTCTGCTGAGCACCACTTGAATTCCGGTGTCACTGCTGAAGGCTCCAAATAGAGCGAGGCTCATGTATCGTACAGGTGAGCTGGTGCCTGTTTAGCTTCATCTGCTATTCTGTCCAATCCTATTGTAATGTCAAAGAGGGTGTTCAGCATGGGCAGTGGAATTTTACACTAAAGAGTATTTGTCAAAATTAATCAGTAATAGATCAGTGTGGATTTTCATGTACCGTCTACTTATGCAAATAATTTAATTCCTACTTGTCCATTGACTGTCACCAACACCATTCTACTGCCAGCAAGTCCAAAGGACCACATTCTGCAGGACATATCCTCTTTGCTCATCATGTTGTCACATCTCTAACAGAATCTTCCATATTCACTGGTGAAAGAGATAATATCAGAACTAGAACTCTAGATGGTGCAGGCTCTTTCCAGCCACTAAGGTTACAGTGGCTGAGACCTGCAGTGCTGTCCAGTCTGACAGTTTGGGTATGTGTTCTTTTCAGCTGAAGTTATCTGTTCCCTGCTCCTTCCAATGGAAAGCACAACACTTTACTAAAGCTTTCAGTTTGCTGCGGGAAGCTGCCAGTTACTGCTTTGTGCTTCCCTGGATTGCTTTGTGATTTCTGCTCCTGTTTGGTATTTGCATTTTCCTGTTTTGACCGCGAATTGTTATTTGACATGTGTTCTGCCTGATGGTTTCATACCTTTGCTGACCTCTTGGTTTTGACCCGACTACCTGACTATCCTCCTTGGACAGCTTGTGCCACCGAACAGCAGCTAATTATGTTGCTCTTGTGCAGGGACCCCTGTGTAAGTCCATATCCCTATATGTGGGTTAAAAAGTGAAGGCCAAGGAAACCCCAGTGTCATGGAATACAGAGTAGCTTATGACAAGTCTGTTCGTTTTAGCTATTTTAGAGCGGATAGACTACCACTGACTGAGTTACACATGTCATCTACACTGCAATACTGATGCTGCTGTGGCTGCCATTGATGGCGCTACACTTCCAACACTACCAAATATTTCAGGGTAATATACACAGTATATGTGTCAGGGTGTGTCATTGTAAGATAATATATTATTGAAACACACTAAAAAAGATGTCACAGAATGAACATTTCAGGCAGTATAAATGTATGTAATAACAATGATTAGGCACTCAATATAAGAAATTATGTTTAAAGTTAAATTTGCAAAGTGTGCTTATTAGCAATCTTTGAGAACCTAAAATCAGTTCAGAACACCTACTGCGATCCTCACTATGATTAATGAACTCTGCAGGCTACCATGTGCAGCTTGCAATTAAGATGTTTCTCCATTTTTTTTTATCTTTCTAAGCAGTGCCTCAGTTTTTGTATCCTACTGTGTTTTTTCTATGATATACAGCTCTAAAATGATATCCTAGTGTACTGCCGATATACAATTGACAATTTAACTTAAGAGTTGAGTTAGCATGAAAAACTTTGCTCTAAGATTATAGATAAGAAAAATTTGACTTTTTGATCAAGATATATAAAATATGCATTATGATCATCTCCATATAATATGAAAAGAATGAAGTTATGAAGAACAATGTCAAAAATTCTTGCTGCGTAGATGCTCTTTGTTTCGTAACTTGCTTTAACAGCTTTAGGCCATGTTCACACATTCAGTATTTGGTCAGTATTTTACATCAGTATTTGTAATCCAAACCCAGGAGTGAGTGATAAATATATATATATATATATATATATATAATATATATATATAGTGGTGTAATGACCCCTGATGCAGCTAGGGGGCACTGTGTATGGCCCTCGGGATATGCATGGAGGCATGTGATGGATGGACGGTATGTATCGCAGAGGTGGGTGGCCCTGTGATGGAAGCCTGGATATGTTTTGGTTCAGCAGATCTACTGCTGAGTTGTGCTATACATTGGGAGGCTTCCAGGTGACTTGGAGAGCTGGGCGGGTCCAGTCACCTACAAACCCACCCAAGGGGTATGTGTCTGAATACCCGGGATAAGACCTGTATGTAATAGTGTGTATCTGAAGAACCTGTGGTGAGGTCATGACAATGTGACCTAACCATGTGATTCCTGACCTCACCTGTGGGTGGAGGTTCACCTATGTAATGGAGTGTGTTTGGCACCTGGGAGAGTGATGTGGGAGTCTACCAGTGTGGACAGACTTCCATGTGTCCAGGTGGGACGTTACAGAGAGGTCTCTGTGTCTGAAGAGAGTGTGGGAGTCTACCAGTGTGAACAGACTTCCATGTGTCCAGGCAGGACATTACAGAGAGGTCTCTGTGTCTGAGGAGTGAGGCTCCAGGCTGGAGCTGAAGCATTGAAGATTTGTATTGTATGTTACCATGAGGTTTATGATGTAATAAACCTGATGAACTTTTTGGATAAGAAAAGTGCGTCCTGATTTACCTCTGAAGCAGCCGAGTGAGTGAAACCTTACAATATATATATATTTATGTGTATGTGTTTCACTGACATCTATGTTTTCTATGCGTATATATCCTGTCTATACTTTTCTAACCTGCCACTCTGTGATTTTACTGTACGCAGCACATGATTTGCTGGCTTTTATTCTATCTATCTATATATCTATCCATCTATCTAAAGTGGGGGAAATAAGTATGTGATCCCTTGCTGATTTGTAAGTTTGCCCACTGACAAAGACATGAACACTCTATAATTTAAAGGGTAGGTTAATTTTAACAATGAGAGATAGAATATCAAAAATAAAATCCAGAAAATCACATTGTATAAATTATATAAATTTATTTGCATTTTGCAGTGATAAATAGGTATTTGATCCCCTACAAGCTATTAAGAGTTCT
>JARQOD010010863.1:13886-25654 GCA_033576555.1 Oophaga sylvatica
GCTCCTGCCGTAGCCCCGAGTGCTGGATCCCTTGCCCCCTTTTCGTTTTGGCGGTGAACGTGAGAAATTCAGGGGATTTATTAATCAATGCAATCTTTTTTTTTCTGCACATGCTTCACAATTTCCCACTGAACGATCTAAGGTGCTTACTATAATTATGTTGCTTACCAACAAGGCTTTAATGTGGGCAAACCCTCTGATTGAGACTGAGGATGACTGTTTGAATCACCTTGATGATTTTATTTCAGCCATGGGGCAGGTGTTTGATGACCCCAATCGAGGTGCAACAGCTGAAGCAGCCATGTTAGCTTTGCGCCAAGGTAAGCACTCGGTAGCTGAATATGCCTTGGATTTCAGGAGATGGGCCCTTGATACACCGGGGACAGTTCCGCCAAAAAATCTATTTTTCGAAAGGGGTTATCTCCACTGATTAAGGATGAACTTGCTCGTGCCGACCTCCCACTGCGTTAGGTGACTTTATTAACTACTGCATCCGTATTGATACTCAAGAGAGATGGTTCGAAAGCAATCGTACTAACCTTTTCCTACCTTCCTCTCCAGCTAAGGAACCTTTGAGTAGGATTACACGGGAACCTGAACCTGAACCCATGCAGGTAGACTCTTTACAACGACGGGTTAGTGATGCACGCAAGGAACATCGTTTTAAGGAGAATCTATGTTTCTATTGTGGTAAGTCAGGGCACTTCATTATAAACTGCCCCAGCCGTTCTCGTAAGACTACTGCAGCACTCATTCATTGTGAGTGTTGCGAGAGGGGATCTGTCAGGTCCGAGCCTCAGGCTCCAGAGAGATCTGCAGCAACAGATCTTGATTTCTCGGACTTAAACTCCGTTACCTCTGAGGACGTTGACTGTGTAAACGCTGCCATTTTTCAAGTTTCCTCAGCGGTGTCCCAGCTGAGTTGTAAGAAAAACAATTCTCATTGCTTTCTTTCCATCAAACTCTGGGTTGACTCAGCTTGGGTGTCTAGCTCTGCTATGATCGACTCAGGGGCAAGTGGAAATTTTATGGATGTCTCCTTTGCTCTGAAACAGGGAATACGTTCAGTGAAGAAGGCTACTCCAGTACAGATGGAAACTGTGGATGGCTCCCTGCTGACCTCTGGACCAGTGGATCAGGAAACAGAGCCTTTGAGGGTTCTTATGGGTAAAGATCATCAAGAGAAACTGTCCTTTATGCTTATCTCTTCTCCCCACTTTCCCATTATTCTAGGGCTACCATGGCTGCAGGCTCAGAATCCTACCATTAACTGGGAGACCAAGGAATTACACTTTCCAGAGAAACAGATGAGTCCAAAAGTTTCAGCTTGCTCTGTTCCTAAAGGAATCATGTCAGTCCTGAACTACCAGCTGTATACCAGGACTATGTGGATTTATGTGACAAGAAGAACGCTGACCAGCTTCCTCTCACCGTCCATATGATTGTCCAATTGAATTATTGCCTGGAGCAGAGATACCTTTTGGTAAGATCTACCCCCTGGCGGGGCCCGAGCTAAAGGCTTTAAAGGATTACATAGATGAAAATCTAGCCAAGGGCTTCATACGCCCCTCTTCATCTCCGCAGGTGCACCCATCTTCTTTGTAAAGAAGAAAGATGGATCTCTGAGACCATGCGTAGACTATAGGGAACTCAATAAGGTTGCTATTAGAAACCGTTATCCATTGCCTTTAATCCCTGAGTTATTGGAGAGAGTGCGACATGCCAAAATTTTTTCTAAACTAGATCTTCGTGGGGCCTATAACTTAGTCCGTATTAGACCTGGGGATGAATGGAAGACTGCATTCAGGTCACGCTATGGACACTTTGAATATCTAGTTATGCCTTTTGGTCTGAGTACCGCCCCAGCCACTTTCCAACACTTGGTGAATGACATCTTCAGGGATCTCCTAGATACATTCGTGGTAATTTATTTGGATGATATTCTAATTTTTTCTAACTCCACAGAGGAACATCATGGACATGTGAGAATGGTCTTGGAACGTCTAAGACAAAATCATCTTTACATCAAACTTGAAAAGTGTGAATTCCATAGGACCGAAATTCAATTTCTGGGGTATGTACTGTCTACACAAGGAATTAGTATGGATGGAAGCAAAACCCAAGCCATCAAGGATTGGCCAAGTCCTAGAAATGTGAAGGAGGTACAGCGCTTCATCGGTTTGCCAACTTCTATAGACGTTTCATTAGAAATTTCTCTGAGGTAGTGTCACCTATCACTCAACTTACCCGGAAAGAGTCTAGGTTTTCCTGGACTCCCCAAGCCCAGGAAGCATTTTCCCGTCTAAAAGATAAATTTACCACTGCACCTATCCTAGTACATCCCAACCCCGAGCTTGCCTTCATAATAGAGGTGGATGCTTCAGACTGTGCGTTGGAGCTATACTCTCTCAGAGAACAGGTGAGAAGAATGTCTTGCATCCCTGTGCCTTCTTTTCCCAGCAGTTGTCTTCGGCTGAGAGGAACTACGATGTGGGCAATAGAGAGTTGTTGGCCATTATTGCCGCCTTCAAAGAATGGAGACACCTTCTTCAGGGAACTGCACAGCAAATAGTCGTCCTGACAGACCATCGTAACCTTGAGTTTATCAGGTCGGCTAAGTGCCTGACTCCTCGCCAGGCTCGCTGGAATCTTTTCTTAAACCAATTTAATTTTATCATCTCTTATAGACCAGGATCGCGCAATGGAAAGGCTGATGCACTCTCTAGGATTTACTCAGCAGAGACACGTCCAATTACTCCTCCTAAGACTATTCTTCCTGACTCTAGATTCCTAGGAGTAATTCATAATCAAGACCTACTTAAGGACATCAAGGAAGCATACCATGCGGATTCCTTTTTGGCACAACCCCAAGGGACGTAAGTCTTGTCTTTAAGAATGGTGTGTGGATTCAGGGACAACGTCTGTATATTCCTGAAACAGTCAGATTAAGAGTATTGCAACTCATTCACGATTCCAAGATAGCTGGGCATAGAGGAATTCTAAAGACACAGGAATTTCTTTCTCGTTTCTTTTGGTGGCCCACTTGCAGGAAGGATGTTTTGAATTATGTCACTTCATGTGAGGTCTGTGCAAGATGCAAAACACCTCGCTCCTCACCAACTGGTCTGTTACAACCTCTTCCCACCCCGTCCCGCCCGTGGGGATCCATTTCTATGGACTTCATTGTGGAGTTACCAACCTCTCAGGGGAAGAAAACCATTCTAGTGGTGGTTGACCGTCTAACAAAGGCAGCTCATTTTATCCCTTGTGTCGGCTTACCCACTGCAAAACAGACATCAGATTTGATGATTAAAGATGTGTTTCGCTTACATGGAGTACCGGATGAGGTTATTTCGGATCGAGGGGTGCAATTCACTTCTAGGTTTTGGCAAAATTTCTGTGCAGCATTGGACATTAAAGTAAACCTTTCTTCTGCTTTTCATCCCCAGACTAATGGACAGACCGAACGAACCAATCAAACCCTGGAGCAGTATCTCCGCTGCTTTATCTGCCACCTACAGGATGATTGGGTGGATCTACTTCCATTAGCTGAGTTCTCGTATAACAACTCTCATAGTGCCTCCACTAAACAGTCTCCTTTTTACTCTAATCTAGGTTATCATCCTAACATTCTACCACGATTTCCCATAGAAACGCCTTTACCAGCAGTGGCTGAAAGAATCACGTCTTTACAGAAGAATATGGATCTTCTAAAGGAAAATCTGGAATCGGCTCAAGAAAGGTACAAGAAAGCAGCAGATAAATTTCGTAAACCTGCACCAGCTTTCAAGGTAGGAGACTTGGTCTGGCTGTCAACCAGAAATCTTAAGTTAAGGATTCCATCGTCTAAGTTGGGACATAAGTACATTGGACCCTATAAAATCAGTAAAATTATAAGTGCCGTTGCTTGTCGTCTTCAACTGCCCAGAACTATGAGAATCCACCCTGTCTTTCATGTATCCCTACTAAAGGCTGCGACACCCAATACGTTTCCTGGACGTTCCTCTCCTTGCCCTGACCCAGTGCTAGTCGATGGTCAGGAAGAATTTGTGGTGGAAAGGATTTTAGATTCCAGGTTGTATAGAAATCAGTTACAATATCTGATTAAATGGCAGGGCTACCCAGTGGAGGACAACTCATGGGAACCGGTCAATAACGTTAATGCTCCTCGCTTGCTCCGTCAGTTTCATCAGAGGTACCCACACAAGCCTGGTCTGAGGTCATCCGGAGGTTGTCCTTAAGGGGGGAGTAATGTAAGGTTCTATGTATATATTCCTGAAACTCAGTTTGTTCGTCAGCCATTTTACTTTCTGTCTTGCTGCAGCTATCTTGCCCTCAGTCAAAATGGAGTTTCCAGCTTGCATGTTCCCGCCCTGATTCTCTCCTTTGCTTCTTAAGCAGCCACAGCTGAGCAATCAGTGCTTCAGAATCTAGCCTGCAGTGAACCTGTGACTTGACTCCTGTAAGCCTTGGACCTTGTACTCCAGCTATTCCTACTGAGGAACTCTGAAGCACTTGTGGACTCTGAACCCTGCTCTTTGAAAGACCCACGTTTGCATGGACTTACGGTAACAGAGAAGAAGATCCTGAATCTGTATTGGAGAGTGATTGCTGAGCTTGGATTACTCTGGCCTGCTGTGTCTCCTGTTTCTGTGTCTGCAAACTGTGTGACTATTTCTGCCAACTTGTATGAAGTAATACTGGACTTTTCTATATCAAACCTGTGACTCCTGTGTTTTCATCGCACCCAAGCACAAGACGCTATATGAACTGTACTACATACATTACACTCAGCAAAGTCACATGTGTCATTAGCATCAGGAGAGGCGACATCTTTTGTAGGGAGGCGGGACCTTCGCATTCGTTTACGCCCACTGAGGAGGATGAGGAGGCAGAACTCCAGAGCTGTGGGGCACGATCTTACATTGCAGTAACATTTAGAGTGTGCGGACATCGTTTTCGCGCCACGGAGTGACTGTACGCCCACGAGAGCACCCCCTTATTCTTCACCTGTGCCTCGTGGCGCAGATATGACGGAAAAATGGCAAATATAGTCTATGATGATTTTTGCAATTCTCAAGCAAAAAAACAGTTCAATTAAGGCACACAGGACTCGCTTATAGCGAGCTTCTTAATCCTGTTCGCTGGGTGCGATGCAACATCTCTGTGGTGACTGGACCCTCGGGTGCTTCTGTCTTTTCACAAATGCCGGCTTTACCTGGCAATTGAATCAGAGGCTATTTTACTATGTAGAAGTGAATAAACTATAAATATATGTATATATATATATCTCACAATGACATGTATATATATATATATATATATATATATATATGTATTCTAAGTGTGTATATTTTGTGTTTACAAGGAAAGAAAGTGTTTTTTTAGTTGCGATATTTTGTTCCCATAGACTTACATGGGACTTCCGGTATCGGAATCGGATATCGCCGATAGTTAGTGATATCGGCGATACCATTCCGATCCGATATTTTTAGATATCGAGCAGTATCGCTCAACACTACTGGTGAGGTGATGTAAATCTGTTTGCTGATGTGCTTCAGTTTTTGCAGCGGCAGGTAAACCATCTGGTCCTTCATGTCATACATATTGTAATTGGTTCTGCCTGTCATGGCTGTGGGTCGGTTTCCCTCTCTGTATGACCAAAGCCTATGTTGTCTCTGTCAAACTGCTGATAATGCTCTGGTTTGCTCTTGGTTTGTCCTATCACATCTTTGGCGGGGCTATTTATACTCTCCAGGCTTATGCAGTCTTTGCTGGCTATATTCTAAATTAGATGGATATTTGGAGTACCATCTCCCTATTGAAGGTTTCTCATTGTGAGGTTTTCTCTATTGCTTCTCCTGTGGTTTTTTGCATGTTACAATTCCCAGCACTTTTCACATTTTGTTAAATTAAGGGTCTTGGGGTTCTCATGTATACTGAAGGTTTTTTAGGGTTCCTTTTTCTTCCGTCTTTGATGCATGACTGTGTGAACACATCTTTAGCACTATGTCTCACCCTCTATCTGTGTGCATTATGTTCTGTTTTGTTGTTTTGGGTTATATTCTGTGTACAGTTGAGGGTGCAGTGAAGAACACTCAGAGTCAGATAATGTTAAGTGGTTGTATTATTGCCTAATGTTAGGGTGCTAACCTCCGCAGTCAGGCAGGAACAAATCAGGGTTAGGTTTGTGCATGTTTAACCATTCCCTTGTCTTTTTCATTCCTGTGTGAGTGTTTGGGCTATGTCATAACACTGCTGCCTCCGATATTTTTAAAATTGTTAATTTTGTGGGAAAAATGCACTTATGGATTGAATTTGAATAATTTGGTTTCAAAATTTTTAAAAATGTGGCATTTTCTGATGGTTTTTCCCTTCCTGACCTGTCCTGTCCAGGGGCTGAATACTCTGGGAAGTGTTAACCCTGAAGGAAGTGCATAGTGGTCACCTGGTCATACATGTGATTAACAGCCAACCACTGTGTAAAAGCTTTACCAATTAGGGAACTCATATTTTCCTGTTAAAACTCCAATTCCCTGCCAAAAAAAAAAAAAATATGTTTGGAAAAAATGATCTTGTCTACGAGTAGTCTCATGGTATCCAGATGTGCTTTGGCCATGCTCAATACAAGTGAATTGAACAAGGATGAATGTAGCCGGAAGTATACTTATCGCATCCTTATGGTCACTTGACTGCCGACTCTCACCAGCAACACCAGAGAAGCAGTACAGTGACTGCAGGCTTTCATCAAAAGACTGGACAACCACTTATTGCTGGCATCAATTATCCAATCATCTGACAAACGGTCGTTATTGACTCATCTAATTACGACTTTACACATAATCAATTTTCTTGCTTCCAAAAACTCTTCTTAATGACTGACTCTTCAATTACAAATATATCCTACCAATTAACAGATAACATTGAAGCAAAATAATCAATGATATTTCCTTCAGTTGTTAATGACTTTAATATTACGGCTCACTAATATTTATGTACAGCCACATGTACACATATACACATGCCCATATATTGCCTTGTTTGTATTTTGCCTTAAATCTAGCTACATAATCTGCATGTACTTTGTAGTATACATTAATTCTAATAGAAATAAATGGCTGGCCTATTTTGACTTCACATTGTTTACTGTCTCAGATTCTTAAACCCATTATGTTATTTGTCATTTATCCCAACTTTCTTCCCTAAAGGGATGAAGAGAAAGGCCATCTGGCTGAATCTGGATCTGAGAGTCTTTTTCCACTCTGAAATAAAAATATTGAACATACGGTGAATGTGTTCAAAGGCAGCTAATCCATTATTGAGCAGCTGAATGTTTCTTGTGCATTACTGTGAGGACTTTGTATACCCTAAATAATTTTGCGAGGGTATGAACATATATCTATCAACTCTAATTGTTCCCGTGAGAATTTTTCTACAGCATTGTCTGCATTGCCTTCTATTTTCCTATGTGCAATAGGAAGTAAATTGCCAACATTTCATCTTAACTTTCAGTTTATACAATTTGGGCAGGATGCAACTGTACAGTCCTTTTACACCTTGATAGTCAATTTTCTTAATGTGATTTTCTGTGTATGTTGCATCATGACAACTAACACATTTGCTAAGGAAAGTAATGGTACATTACTTAGAAAATTTGTGTATAGAAAATTATGATGAAAAGAAGAGCTGAAAGGGAAATGATATATTTTAATTTCACATTGCATTTGAAGTTCATTTGCAACATTTGGTTATACTTTGATTCAAGATCATCAAAATCCTAAACGAACATCTACAAAAGCAAGCAATTTATTGATGTACAGTCATGGCCAAAAGTTTTGAGAATGACACAAATATTATATTTTCACATGATCTGCTGCCCACTGGTTTTTATGTGTGTTTGACAGATGTTTTTATCACAGACAGAAATATAATAATTGCAAACATATGAGCAACAAAAGCTTATATTGACAGTTAGAATGAGTTAATGCAGCAAGTCAATATTTGCAATGTTGACCCTTCTTCTTCAGGACCTCTGCAATTCTCCCTGGCATGCTCTCAATCAACTTCTGGACCAAATCCTGACTGATAGTAGTCCATTCTTGCACAATCAATGCTTTCATTTTGTCAGAATTTTTAGGTTTTTGTTTGTCCACCCGTCTCTTGATGATTGACCACAAGTTCTCAATGGGATTAAGATCTGGGGAGTTTCCAGGCCATGGACCCAAAATCTCTATGTTTTGTTCCCTGAGCCATTTAGTTATCACCTTTGCTTTATGGCAAGGTGCTCCATCATGCTGGAAAAGGCATTGTTGATCGCCAAACTGCTCTTGGAGGGTTGGGAGAAGTTGCTCTTGGAGGACATTCTGGTACCATTCTTTATTCATGGCTGTGTTTTCAGGCAAGACTGTGAGAGAGCCGATTCCCTTGGCTGAGAAGCAACCCCACACATGAATGGTTTCAGGATGCTTAACAGTTGGCATGAGACAAGACTGGTGGTAGCGCTCACCTTGTCTTCTCCGAATGAGGCGTTTTCCTGATGTCCCAAACAATCGAAAAGGGATTCATAAGAGAAAATAACTTTACCCCAGTCCTCAGCAGTCCACTGCCTGTACCTTTTGCAGAATATCAGTCTGTCCATGATGTTTTTTCTGGAGAGAAGTGGCTTCTTTGCTGCCCTCCTTGAGACCAGGCCTTGCTCCAAGAGTCTCCGCCTCACAGTGCGTGCAGATGCACTCACACCTGCCTGCTGCCATTCCTGAGCAAGCTCTGCACTGCTGGTAGCCCGATCCCGCAGCTGAAACACTTTTAAGAGACGGCCCTGGCGCTTGCTGGTCTTTCTTGGGCGCCCTGAAGCCTTTTTGGCAACAATGGAACCTCTCTCCTTGAAGTTCTTGATGATGCGATAGATTGTTGACTGAGGTGCAATCTTTCTAGCTGCGATACTCTTCCCTGTTAGGCCATTTTTGTGCATTGCAATGGTGACTGCACGTGTTTCTTTAGAGATAACCATGGTTAGCAGAAGAGAAACAATGATGCCAAGCACCAGCCTCCTTTTAAAGTGTCCAGTGGTGTCATTCTTACTTAATCATGACAGATTGATCTCCAGCCATGTCCTCATCAACACCCACACCTGTGTTAATGGAGCAATCACTGAAAAGAGGTTAGCTGGTCCTTTTAAGGCAGGGTTGCAATGATGTTGAAATGTGTTTTGGGGGATAAAGTTCATTATCTAGCCAAATATTGACTTTGCAAGTAATTGCTGTTAAGCTGATCACTCTTTATAACATTCTGGAGTATATGCAAATTGCCATTAGAAAAAGTGAAGCAGTAGACTTTGTAAAAATTAATATTTGTGTCATTCTCAAAACTTTTGGCCATGACTGTATCTAAAAGGTAAAAGGCCAGCTTTAGATTAGTGCAATACCAGTGCCTTTGTGTGCTCTTATTATGCAGTATTTAGAAGTCCAGTCCCAACCGCTCATTTAAGGGCCCTGAATTGACAGCTTTATACATTAAGAACCTGTCTGCTCCAGTCCTTAGACCCATGGTTGAATACGGACTTGCATTCATAATATGGAGCAGTTATCCAACGTATTATCAGTAAGAAATGTGAGCAATCATGGAACCACATAAGCAAATAGGAAATGTTGTCAGAAATTGCACATAACAAAAACATGCCAATTCTGACCAACTGTCAGTAAAAGCTACTAAAGTTTAGTAATTCTTCCAAAATTCAATTCTGGCAAATTCTCTCAATTCAGTGGGAAGATTTGATTCACATTGACTATATTTGAGTTGAATCAAATCTGAACGTAACATCTCAGTTAAATAAGGCTAAGGGCCACCACTTTCAATCCACCAGCACCTAGCAAAGGCACATAGGCTTGTCGTAAACATATTCTCCAGAGGCAAACACATACACTGAAGGGCCCATATTCCAACCCTGCCCATTCTGTCAGGACCCAATTGTGTAAACAGAAGCACATTTACATGCATGCTTGTATTAAGCACAACATAATGAAAATGTACATGCTAATACATTACACACACACTTATACATTATGCATGTATATAATGTATATCTTGTGACAAGGTCACTGGTAAAATACAGGAGGGAATGAGGATGTTAGCTTCAGTGATATGAAATTCTAAAAATGCTCCAGCACACCAATTTAAGGGCAGGGTTTTTAGTGAACATATGTTCACCTTATCTCCACCCCAGGGTTTCATCTAGAAGCTAAATGTGGAGCCTTTAGGCTCATAGAGTGTTCTGTGTGCTCTGGAGGAGAGCTGAGCTCCAGGTAAACAGCGCTGAAACCTGATTCTAGGGCGGGCAGATCTACAGAATATGTCTGTTTATTTTGCTTACACTGCTTTATGAAGCCTGTTTTAATAAACCAGTTGAAATTTAAACAGAAAGCATTTCTGTGACTACCTCGATAAGCAGCCGAGCGAGCCGATTTACTACTAATATATAATATCGGATAGTATTTTATTACACAAGAATATATCAAAACATGCATATGCACATAACTAGTGGAACCAATACCCAATACCATTTTTGTGATGTACTGTACTTGTTTAGATAACCAGATGATTTTTAATTGCTTATTCAATCATAGTTTTAACAGGCAGCCACATTTTTAATACACTTCACTACATGAGGTCTTGTTTATTTTGCAAAACGAGCTGCTACTTTTGCAGTACCATTTTGCCAAATATGTAAGTAATTGTTACATTTGTGTTAACTTTTTATGCATTTAATGGAGAAAAAAATAATCACATTATTATTGCACACCATTTACTGATCACCATAATTCATACATGGGTTCGGAAAGTATTCAGACCCCTTTAAATTTTTCACTCTTTGTTTCATTGCAGCCATTTGGTAAATGCAAAAAAGTTCATTTTTTTTCTCATTAATGAACACTCTGCACCCCATATTTACTGAAAAAAACAGAAATGTAGAAATTTTTGCAAATTTATTAAAAAAGAAAAACTGAAATATCACATGATCTTAAGTATTGAGACCCTTTGCTCAGCATTGAGTTAGAAGCACCCTTTTGAGCTAGTACAGCCATGAGTCTTCTTGGGAATGATGCAACAAGTTTTTCACACCTGGATTTGGGGATCCTCTGCCATTCTTCCTTGCAGATCCTCTCCAGTTCCGTCAGGTTGGATGTTGAATGTTGGTGAACAGACATTTTCAGGTCTCTCCAGAGATGCTCAATTGGGTTTAGGTCAGTGCTTTGGCTGGGCCAGTCAAGAATGGTCACAGATTTGTTCTGAATCTAATCCTTTGTTATCTTAGCTGTGTGCTTAGGGTCACTGTCTTGTTGGAAGGTGAACCTTCGGCCAAGTCTGAGGTCCAGAGCACTCTGGAAGAGGTTTTCATCTAAGATATCTCTGTACTTGGCCGCATTCATGTTTACTTCAATTGCAACCAGTCATCCTGTCCCTGCAGCTGAAAAACATCCCCATAGCATGATGCTGCCATTATATTTCACTGGATTGTATTGGGCAGGTGATGAGCAGTGCCTGGTTTTCCCAACAAATAGTGCTTAGAATTAACACCAAAAAGTTGTATCTTTGTCTCATCAGACCAGAGAATCTTATTTCTCATAGTCTGGGAGACATTCATGTGTTTTTTTTTTAGCAAACTCTATGCGGGCTTTCATATGTCTAGTACTGAATAGAGGCTTCCGTTGGGCCACTCTGCTATAAAGGCCCAACTGGTGGAGGGCTGCAGTGATAGTTGACTTTGTGGA
>JARQOD010010864.1:0-25653 GCA_033576555.1 Oophaga sylvatica
AAGAGCAAGATTGCTCGGAAGATAGGGAAGTCTAGGAATGTCACTCTGTACACACTGTACACAACCCTGCTGATAAGTAAAGTTAACCTGTTAATAAGGGACACTGTCTCTGGAGCTGTTTGTGAGAGCCATGTAGCTGAAGCTGGAGTGACAGAAGCAGAGGGGACTCCGACAGTAAATGTGTTCTATTGCGCACACTGCACATACAGCAGAAGGGAATTATGTTTCATCTGTGGGGCGCTAGGGTGTGGGAACACTGCAGCTTGCTGCCACGACTACCACCCTGGCCACCTTACACATGCATCAGGCGCTGGCTGCATGATATTAGCCAGGTATGTCTGACCCTGATTAGCTGCGGTGTTTCAGGAAAAAAAAATACTTTAAAATCCACTGGGAACCAAGCCATGCTGGAGATGAGTCAGGTAGATGTGACTGTGGAGCCCAGCTGCGACTGAATCCATATCTCCCAAAGGGTGCACTGAAAGAATATACCACTAGAGGTCATTATACACCTTCACACACGTTCATCTTATCCCAAAGACCACCAGAGGGAGCTGTTTTAGACATATAAAAGAAGCTGACACCAAGGAGTTCAGTGCAGCCACCTGAGAGAAGTCAGTCTGCAGCAAGGTGAAGTGCAGAGCTGAGGTTAGAGAGGCTGCAGAGCTATTCAGTTCAGAAAGTGGAGTCTAGTAAAGAGTGGAATAGAGACCACTCCAGCCTAGTCAGAGCTGAAGCTAGGAGTACAGCTCAGTGAGAAGCGTGCCGACGCTTAGAGAGCGGTGAAGAGGCAGCCCACCAACTGCCAGTGTATGATCGTGTGAGGATCCAGGTAGGCCGAAGGCGAGTGGAAAGTTAATGAGACAGAGGAGCCTCTACAGCTCATCTCAGCAAGTATTACCGGACACCGGGGTCCGAGCCTATAGGGATCTCCATGACCCATTAGGAGAACACCGGAGTTCCTGGAGGACTACAAGTCCCAGGAGTACCACAGAGCTGATACGTAGCAGGATCAGAGGACGGAGTCCGGCCGGGCCCGGTCATCAAAGACCCTGTCCTTTCAGAGAGAAGGTCCAACCACAAGGTCAGCCAGGTACAAGACGGAGACTAAGCTAGGCCCAGCTACACGCAGGCCAAGACTTCATTACAAAAAGGCAGAAAACAGGAGGCCACATACCTACTCAGTGGAGGAATCTGGATGTGCACCCTTCACCCTACAGTGCTCCGGGGATGCCTGCAACATCTTCAGTAAAGGTACCAAAGTGACTTATGTGTGTGTCTACCTTATTACTCCTAACTGCCGGGTCCCCGTCTGTCCTGCATTCCTACACATCTATCTGCCCTGGAGGAGAACTCAGCCTTACTTGTGGAAGGCTTAACATCTAGCTGCACAATATTAACCCTTCAGTGGATCTGCATAGCAGCGCTGGTCACCCTGACCAGATACCACAAGTGGCGTCACGAATCCCCATACCAATATTCAATTCACCTGTAAATATCCCACATTTCAGTGAGCCCCAGGGCCACGGACCGAGCCGTGTGCTGCCTGTGACATCCCCCATAGAAGTCGACGGGCTCGGTGCCGAGTACCCCACGGCCCTGGTGGGTGGCTCATGACCCTGGCAGCTTCTCCCCGTGGATCAGGCAGCATGGATCAGATGTCAGGTTCTAATTAATCACAAGCTAAGGCACCTGAGCATCATATCTCTAATGTCATTGCCCCCTCACAACATTATTGGGGAGCAGAGAGTTCTCCCTCAGGCAGGATGTCATGGTAAAACATATTTCAGAATTGTAACATTATTCTCTAAGAATCCATTCATATTTTTCTACTAACTTTAAAAAAATGGAGCTTCATCAAAGTGCTGGATAATTGGTTAGGCAACTGTCACGATCCATTTTTGGATCTGTGGCAGATCTGGCTTCTCATATTAAAACTTTTTTCCTTTCAGGCCATCGGGGATTAATGTCAGTTTTTTCCCCGCTGGCCTGCTGGTGTAATTGCATTGCTGCTAGGTCAAATGATGTGGGTGGTGACCACTCCCACCATCCTTCAAGAGGTCACCTGACTCATCAGCTGACTGTTGGTTATACAGGTCCTTCCATCTGGAGACCAACTGTAATGTATGTAGTACAGTTCATATAGCGTCTTGTGCTTGGGTGCGATGAAAATACATGAGACACAGGTTTGATATAGAAAGTCTTGTATTACTTCATACAAGTTGGCAAAAATAGTCACACAGTTTGCAGACACAGAAGCAGGAGACACAGCAGGCCAGAGTAATCTAAGCTCAGCAATCACTCTCCACAACAGGTTCAGGATCTTCTTCTCTGTTACCGTAAGTCCATGCAAACGTGGGTCTTTCAAAGAGCAGGGTTCAGAGTCCACAAGTGCTTCAGAGTTCCTCAGTAGGAATAGCTGGAGTACAAGGTCCAAGGCTTTAGGAGTCAGGTCACAGGTTCACTGCAGGCTAGATTCTGAAGCACTGATTGCTCAGCTGTGGCTGCTTAAGAAGCAAAAGGAGAGAATCAGGGCGGGGACATGCAAGCTGGAAACTCCATTTTGACAGAGGGCAAGATAGCTGCAGCAAGACAGAAAGTAAAATGGCTGACGAACAAACTGAGTTTCAGGAACATGTACACAGAACCTTACATTACTCCCCCCTTAGGGACAGCCTCCGGATGACCTCAGGCCAGGCTTGTGTGGGTACCTCTGATGAAACTGACGGAGCAAGCGAGGAGCATTAACGTTATTGACTGGTTCCCATGAGTTGTCCTCCACTGGGTAGCCCTGCCATTTAATCAAATATTGTAACTGATTTCTGTATAACCTGAAATCTAGAATTCTTTCCACCACAAATTCTTCCTGACCATCGACTAGCACTGGGTCAGGGCAAGGAGAAGAACGTCCAGGAAACGTATTGGGTGTCGCAGCCTTTAGTAGGGATACATGAAAAACAGGGTGAATTCTCATAGTTCTGGGCAGTTGAAGACGACAAGCAACGGCACTTATAATTTTACTGATTTTATAGGGTCCAATGTACTTATGTCCCAACTTAGACGATGGAATCCTTAACTTAAGATTTCTGGTTGACAGCCAGACCAAGTCTCCTACCTTGAAAGCTGGTGCAGGTTTACGAAATTTATCTGCTGCTTTCTTGTACCTTTCCTGAGCCGATTCCAGATTCTCCTTTAGAAGATCCATATTCTTCTGTAAAGACGTGATTCTTTCAGCCACTGCTGGTAAAGGCGTTTCTATGGGAAATCGTGGTAGAATGTTAGGATGATAACCTAGATTAGAGTAAAAAGGAGACTGCTTAGTGGAGGCACTCTGAGAGTTGTTATACGAGAACTCAGCTAATGGAAGTAGATCCACCCAATCATCCTGTAGGTGGCAGATAAATCAGCGGAGATACTGCTCCAGGGTTTGATTGGTTCGTTCGGTCTGTCCATTAGTCTGGGGATGAAAAGCAGAAGAAAGGTTTACTTTAATGTCCAATGCTGCACAGAAATTTTGCCAAAACCTAGAAGTGAATTGCACCCCTCGATCCGAAATAACCTCATCCGGTACTCCATGTAAGCGAAACACATCTTTAATCATCAAATCTGATGTCTGTTTTGCAGTGGGTAAGCCGACACAAGGGATAAAATGAGCTGCCTTTGTTAGACGGTCAACCACCACTAGAATGGTGTTCTTCCCTTGAGAGGTTGGTAACTCCACAATGAAGTCCATAGAAATGGATCCCCACGGGCGGGACGGGGTGGGAAGAGGCTGTAACAGACCAGTTGGTGAGGAGCGAGGTGTTTTGCATCTTGCACAGACTTCACATGAAGTGACATAGTTTAAAACATCCTTCCTGCAAGTGGGCCACCAAAAGAAACGAGAGAGAAATTCCTGTGTCTTTAGAATTCCTCTATGCCCAGCTATCTTGGAATCGTGAATGAGTTGCAATACTCTCAATCTGACTGTTTCAGGAATATACAGGCGTTGTCCCTGAATCCACACACCATTCTTAAAGACAAGACTTACGTCCCTTGGGGTTGTGCCAAAAAGGAATCCGCATGGTATGCTTCCTTGATGTCCTTAAGTAGGTCTTGATTATGAATTACTCCTAGGAATCTAGAGTCAGGAAGAATAGTCTTAGGAGAAGTAATTGGACGTGTCTCTGCTGAGTAAATCCTAGAGAGTGCATCAGCCTTTCCATTGCGCGATCCTGGTCTATAAGAAATGATAAAATTAAATTGGTTTAAGAAAAGATTCCAGCGAGCCTGGCGAGGAGTCAGGCACTTAGCCGACCTGATAAACTCAAGGTTACGATGGTCTGTCAGGACAACTATTTGCTGTGCAGCTCCCTGAAGAAGGTGTCTCCATTCTTTGAAGGCGGCAATAATGGCCAACAACTCTCTATTGCCCACATCGTAGTTCCTCTCAGCCGAAGACAACTGCTGGGAAAAGAAGGCACAGGGATGCAAGACATTCTTCTCACCTGTTCTCTGAGAGAGTATAGCTCCAACGGCACAGTCTGAAGCATCCACCTCTATTATGAAGGCAAGCTCGGGGTTGGGATGTACTAGGATAGGTGCAGTGGTAAATTTATCTTTTAGATGGGAAAATGCTTCCTGGGCTTGGGGAGTCCAGGAAAACCTAGACTCTTTCCGGGTAAGTTGGGTGATAGGTGACACTACCTCAGAGAAATTTCTAATGAAACGTCTATAGAAGTTGGCAAACCCGATGAAGCGCTGTACCTCCTTCACATTTCTAGGACTTGGCCAATCCTTGATGGCTTGGGTTTTGCTTCCATCCATACTAATTCCTTGTGTAGACAGTACATACCCCAGAAATTGAATTTCGGTCCTATGGAATTCACACTTTTCAAGTTTGATGTAAAGATGATTTTGTCTTAGACGTTCCAAGACCATTCTCACATGTCCATGATGTTCCTCTGTGGAGTTAGAAAAAATTAGAATATCATCCAAATAAATTACCACGAATGTATCTAGGAGATCCCTGAAGATGTCATTCACCAAGTGTTGGAAAGTGGCTGGGGCGGTACTCAGACCAAAAGGCATAACTAGATATTCAAAGTGTCCATAGCGTGACCTGAATGCAGTCTTCCATTCATCCCCAGGTCTAATACGGACTAAGTTATAGGCCCCACGAAGATCTAGTTTAGAGAAAATTTTGGCATGTCGCACTCTCTCCAATAACTCAGGATTAAAGGCAATGGATAACGATTTCTAATAGTAACCTTATTGAGTTCCCTATAGTCTACGCATGGTCTCAGAGATCCATCTTTCTTCTTTACAAAGAAGATGGGTGCACCTGCAGGAGATGAAGAGGGGCGTATGAAGCCCTTGGCTAGATTTTCGTCTATGTAATCCTTTAAAGCCTTTAGCTCGGGCCCCGCCAGGGGTAGATCTTACCAAAAGGTATCTCTGCTCCAGGCAATAATTCAATTGGACAATCATATGGACGGTGAGGAGGAAGCTGGTCAGCGTTCTTCTTGTCACATAAATCCACATAGTCCTGGTATACAGCTGGTAGTTCAGGGACTGACATGGTTCCTTTAGGAACAGAGCAAGCTGAAACTTTTGGACTCATCTGTTTCTCTGGAAAGTGTAATTCCTTGGTCTCCCAGTTAATGGTAGGATTCTGAGCCTGCAGCCATGGTAGCCCTAGAATAATGGGAAAGTGGGGAGAAGAGATAAGCATAAAGGACAGTTTCTCTTGATGATCTTTACCCATAAGAACCCTCAAAGGCTCTGTTTCCTGATCCACTGGTCCAGAGGTCAGCAGGAGCCATCCACAGTTTCCATCTGTACTGGAGTAGCCTTCTTCACTGAACGTATCCCCTGTTTCAGAGCAAACGAGACATCCATAAAATTTCCACTTGCCCCTGAGCCGATCATAGCAGAGCTAGACACCCAAGCTGAGTCAACCCAGAGTTTGATGGAAAGAAAGCAATGAGAATTGTTTTTCTTACAACTCAGCTGGGACACCGCTGAGGAAACTTGAAAAATGGCAGCGTTTACACAGTCAACGTCCTCAGAGGTAACGGAGTTTAAGTCCGAGAAATCAAGATCTGTTGCTGCAGATCTCTCTGGAGCCTGAGGCTCGGACCTGACAGATCCCCTCTCGCAACACTCACAATGAATGAGTGCTGCAGTAGTCTTACGAGAACGGCTGGGGCAGTTTATAATGAAGTGCCCTGACTTACCACAATAGAAACATAGATTCTCCTTAAAACGATGTTCCTTGCGTGCATCACTAACCCGTCGTTGTAAAGAGTCTACCTGCATGGGTTCAGGTTCAGGTTCCCGTGTAATCCTACTCAAAGGTTCCTTAGCTGGAGAGGAAGGTAGGAAAAGGTTAGTGCGATTGCTTTCGAACCCTCTCTCTTGCCTGCGTTCAGTCAGACGAGTATCAATACGGATGCAGTAGTTAATAAAGTCACCTAACGCAGTGGAGGATCGGCACGAGCAAGTTCATCCTTAATCAGTGGAGATAACCCCTTTCGAAAAATAGATTTTTTGGCGGAACTGTCCCAGGTGGTATCAAGGGCCCATCTCCTGAAATCCAAGGCATATTCAGCTACCGAGTGCTTACCTTGGCGCAAAGCTAACATGGCTGCTTCAGCTGTTGCACCTCGATTGGGGTCATCAAACACCTGCCCCATGGCTGAAATAAAAGCATCAAGGTGATTCAAACAATCATCCTCAGTCTCAATCAGAGGGTTTGCCCACATCAAAGCCTTTTTGGTAAGCAACATAATTATAGTAAGCACCTTAGATCGTTCAGTGGGAAATTGTGAAGCATGTGCAGAAAAAAAAGATTGCATTGATTAATAAATCCCCTGAATTTCTCACGTTCACCGCCAAAACGAAAAGGGGGCAACTTGGGAATCCCAGAACTCGGGGCTACGGCAGGAGCCTGGACTCGCTCTTCTAGAACCTCAATCCTGGCTCGCAAATCCTGGGCAGTCTGTCCAAACACTTGCAAATTGTGATTAGTGAGGTCCTGTAGGCTTGAAAAACGGGTCTTTATATTCTGCAAATCTGCAAGGATATTATCAGTCACTCCGCAAAGTTCCTTTATGCGGGCCTCCATTTTCCAGATCTTTTAAGACAGGAGTACTGGAAGAAGAGGAGAGGAGAAAAAAAAAACAATAGTGTTTACCTGTGGTAACACTGCAGAGAGAAAAAAAAATTAAGGGAACTGCTCACCTGGAGTGGTTGTGAGAAGTCACAACCACTATCATCACAGAAAGTTCACCCGGACATCTGATATCCACAGTTACAGCAGACACAAAAGAGGGAAGAGAAAAAAAAAACAATAGTGTTTACCTGTGGTAACACTGCAGAAAAAAAAAACACTTAAGGGAATTGCTCACCTGGAATGGTTGTGAGAAGTCACAACCACTGTCATCACAGAAAGTACAACCGGACATCCGATATCCACAGTTACAGCAGACACAGCCTTTCCAGACCCAGCAGACACTAACGTTTTTGGCTTCAGAATCTTGTAATGTATGTAGTACAGTTCATATAGCGTCTTGTGCTTGGGTGCGATGAAAATACATGAGACACAGGTTTGATATAGAAAGTCTTGTATTACTTCATACAAGTTGGCAAAAATAGTCACACAGTTTGCAGACACAGAAGCAGGAGACACAGCAGGCCAGAGTAATCTAAGCTCAGCAATCACTCTCCACAACAGGTTCAGGATCTTCTTCTCTGTTACCGTAAGTCCATGCAAACGTGGGTCTTTCAAAGAGCAGGGTTCAGAGTCCACAAGTGCTTCAGAGTTCCTCAGTAGGAATAGCTGGAGTACAAGGTCCAAGGCTTTAGGAGTCAGGTCACAGGTTCACTGCAGGCTAGATTCTGAAGCACTGATTGCTCAGCTGTGGCTGCTTAAGAAGCAAAAGGAGAGAATCAGGGCGGGGACATGCAAGCTGAAACTCCATTTTGACAGAGGGCAAGATAGCTGCAGCAAGACAGAAAGTAAAATGGCTGACGAACAAACTGAGTTTCAGGAACATGTACACAGAACCTTACACCAACCTAGCTGGAGACAGGAGCTTTCTGGGTGCAGTGGTGCTTCAGCTATTACATTGATCTGGTGACTTTATCCTGCTGTGTGGAGCTTTGCAGCAGAAAGCTAAGTGTTGCATTTTTTGTTTACCCTGTCCCTTTTGGCGTCTGTCTATCCTTACCTTATGTTGTATTAGTGCAGTGGTGGGACCAGTACTCTCACCAGCCTGTTCTCTATGTAGGGATAGGAGCAGGGCAAGGGGGGTTTAGGTATCCTGCTCGGCGACGGGGTGAAAGAACCCGTATAGGGACGATAGGGAGATCAGGACACATCTTTAGGTGAGTGCAAGAGGTGTCCATTCCCCCATTCTCTATCATTAGGGCCTACCATTGTTAATGTGTCCCTGGTGTTCCCGTGTGTGTTGTACCGTTTGGTGACTGACCAACCGTTGGGTCGTGTCACACTAGGACAGTCACTCCGTGACCGCAACCTTTTTAAGCTTTGTTCATACCTTTAGCAGAAAGGAAAGGAAGATTTTAACATTTGATACGTCTCCTTGAAATAGAGATCTTGTACATGAGTGTAGCTTGTTCAGAAGTTGAGGAACTGAACCACACATAGTAATAACATGTAGATCTGTGGAGCAATGAGGTCCAAGACCATCATTAGGAAAGTGAGATTCGGCGACATAGTCATCAATGACTATAAGCTTAAAGCACTAGACTTTACTTTTTTAAAGACTTCCCTCCCCTGGTAATCTAAGCCCCATCTCCTTATAGGACATTATTTTTAACAATGCAAAGTAAGTACAGAATTACTGTTAAATTCAGTGGCAAATCTAGGGAGGGCAGGCAAGACATTTGCCCCAGACGTAGTCAGCGGGAGGCCGCAGTTGGACTGCCTCATGCGACAGTCTGAGGTTTGCGATTCGGCCATTCTCCAAGACGGTTGTTAAGTTGACAGCTAGCTCAGACAACATGTAAAAAGCCAACTCCCTGCATTCAGTTGTACTGATGTGTTTCAGGAGCAAGTGCAATTGGTGCTCTGAACATCGGCACTTCTGTGGACAAGGTGTGATACTCTGAACATCGGCACTTCTGTGGACAAGGTGACATCAGTAGTGTGATCAACTCACCTGACCACACTGCTGATGTCATTCAAATGCTGCAGAGGAAAAGGAAAGTGATAAGGCCTACAATGGAGCCAAAGATACAAGGAGTTTTATTAGGAGTGAGGAAAAATAGGAGTTAAGAGTATGGGAGGGAGAAAAGTGCAAGGGAACAGTATGGGGGAAATGTGTATGGGGTCAATATGGAGGGGATGGGTGAGAGGAAAGTATGGGGGAGTGGTAGAATAGTATGGAAGTAGAATGTATGAGGGGACAGTATGGGGGAAAATATCTGAGGAGACAGTATAGTAGAATGTGTGAGGGGAAAGTGTGGGATCAAGTGTGAGTGAATAGTTTTGAGGAAAAAAAAATCCAGAGAATTACAATTTTTTTGGCCACCACATTACAATAAAATGCAAGAAGAGGTGATCAAAACATCGCCTCTTACCCAAAATAGAATCAAATAAAATTACAGCTCAGGGCGCGAAAAAATAAGCCCTCACCCGGCACCAGATCCTGAAAAATGAAAACTTTAGAAAATGGAGATAAAAGCTAATTATATATTTTTATTATTTTTATACAAAATTCCAAATTTGTTTTCACTACTAAAACTATACATGTTTGGTATCTCTGTACTCATAATGACTTGGGAAATCAAATTGCCAGATCAGTTTTACAATATAGTGAGCATGGTCTATAAAATACCCCAAAAACTTTTGTGGAATTGATTTTTTTTTTGTATTTTAACGTACTTGGAATTTTTTTTCCAGTTTTCCATTACACTATGTAGTAAAATGAATGGTGCCAATCAAAAGTACAACTCATCCCGCAAAACATAAACCCTCATATGGCTATGTAGAAAGAAAAATAAAAAAGGTGTGGCTCTTGGAAGAAGGAGGGCAAAAAAGCAGATCCCGCCCACCTTTACAGCAGTCGTAATGCGAGCTAGCAGTACACTAGGATTTCATGGCAAATTTCAGCAGCTGCTCCACCTAGTGTTTAAAAGTGGAACATTTCAAATTGTCTTAAATTATTTTTCATATTTTATACCAATAAAAAAAAAAGTTTTTTTTAATTAAAATATTAATGCACATTTATTTAATTGTTGAAAAAAAATTTGGGCAATGACACATTCCCTTTAAATGTTTTTTTGGTGATCCCTATGAAAGAAATGGAGCACTGCCCCCTAATGGTGAGTAGTATGTATTTCTTCTAAGTAGAAACTAGGCACGACTGTACAATTAATACCACTAATAATGACAATATGGCATATCTAACTGCACGTGGAAGATTTTAAAAAAATGTTTTTTTATTTTTTTTTTCCATATAGTGACATTTTACAGATTCCTAGGATTTGGCAACAGTCTGCAGATTGTTTAATAAATCACATAATATGGATGTGAAGCCCAAACGCCCCCGGAGATGAAGCTGCGCTGTTATTAGGGATAAGAGAACACTGGTGCACGGTCAGAACATTTGGCAATGGATTCCAACAGGAACAGGAGGGAACTGCACAATTCCACCTCGGGCCTGTCTGCACATCATAATAAAAAGCCTTTGTGCAGAAAAAAGAGAGGCTTTTTCTTGTCCTCTAACAATAGACACCTTTCAGCACCTCCCTGCCCCCATCCCGCCCCAACGTCCGGGACAGCGAGAGATTCCTCTCTTATTTTCATAACTAAAATAATATTAGCAGTGGAAGGGAGAAGCCATTAGTCTACCTGCCAGGGGCGCACTAACTTTCAAAGGCCTCACTGTTACCTCTAATGAGTCTAATTAAAAAAATAAAAAAGAGAAATTACTTAACTGTTTCTATATTCGAGCGAGTGGGAGGCTGCGGCCACCCGCAGTGTGGGGTCTCATGTGCGTATGGGTGGGAGACGTCACCGCAGGGTGCACTGTGTACGCAGCAGAAGGGGCTAACACTAAGGCCACGTTCACACGTGCAGTATTTGGTCAGTATTTTAGCTCAGTATTTGTAAGAAAAGACCAGGAGTGGAACAATCAGATGAAAAGTAGAATAGAAACACGTCACCACTTCTGGATTTCTCACCCTCTCCTGGTTTTGGCGTACAAAACCTGAGGTAAAATACTGACCAAATACTGAACGTGTCCTAATACTAATATCGATCTGTTCCTGGGAAAGTCGGGTGACAACCGATAGGGATTGTCCACATTACAGGCCACCCCGAGGGTCAGCTCTGCGGCATCAAAAGGTGTATTAGGCATGTCTTAGGACTATGGTCACACATTCAGGATTTGGTCAGTATTTTACCTCAGTATTTGTAAGCCAAAACCAGGAGGAGAACAATCAGAGGAAAAGTATAAGGCCGGCGTCACACTTGCGAGTGTGATGCGAGTAAGTCGCACGACTTTCTCGCATCAACACCCGGCACGGCCGCCCGCTCTCGGACCCGAGTGTGCGGCTGCATATACATGCATAGAAACACATGCATAGAAATACATGCAGCCGCACACTCGGGTCCGAGAGCGAGCGGGCGGCCGTGCCGGGTGTTGATGCGAGAAAGTCGTGCGACTTACTCGCATCACAATCGCAGTGTGACGCCGGCTTAATAGAAACACATGAAAAAAACGCAAATATGGCAAAAATTTTGAAAATTTTGCAATTTTCAAACTTTGAATTTTTATTCCCTTAAAACAGAGAAATATGTCACACAAAATAGTTAAGAAATAACATTTCCCACATGTCTACTTTACATCAGCACAATTTTGGAACCAAATTTTTTTTTTCTTAGGAAATTATAAGGGTTAAAAGTTGACCAGCGATTTCTCATTTTTACAAGAAAATTTACAAAGCCATTTTTTTATTGGTACTACCTCATATTTGAAGTCACTTTGAGGGGTCTATATAGCAGAAAATACCCAAAAGTGACACCATTCTAAAAACTGCACCCCTCAAGGTACTCAAAACCACATTCAAGAAGTTTATTAACCCTTCAGGTGCTTCACAGGAGCTGAAGCAACGTGGAAGGAAAAAATGAATATTTAACTTTTTAGCCACAAAAATGATCTATTACAAACTTTTTTTTTATTTTCACAAGGGTAAAAGGAGAAAATGGACAGATAAAGTTGTTGTGCAATTTCTCCTGAGTACCCAATACGCCATATGTGGGGGAAAACCACTGTTTGGGCACACGGCAGAGATCGTAAGGGAAGGAGCGCCATTTGACTTTTTCAAACTTAAATTGGCTGGAATTGAGATTGGACGCCATGTCGTGTTTTGAGAGCCCCTGATGTGCCTAAACAGTGGAAACCCCCCACAAGTGACACCATTTTGGAAACTAGACCCCCTAAGGAACTTATCTAGATCTGTTGTGAGCACTTTGAACCCCCAAGTGTTTCACAAAAGTTTATAATGCCTGGGTCTGAAAAATAAAAAAAACAATTTTCCACAAAATTGATTTTTTAGTCCCAAATTTTTGATTTTTCCCAAGGAAATTGGACCCCAAAAGTTGTTGTCCAATTTGTCCTGAGTACGCTGATACCCCATATGTGGGAGGGAAACTGTTTGGGCGCACGACAGGGCTCGGAAAGGAAGTAGTAACGTTTTGGAATGCAGACGTTGATGGGGGTCATGTTCCGTTTGCAGTGCCCCAGATGTGCCTAAACAGTGGAAACCCCCCACAAGTGACCCCATTTTGGAAACTAGACCCCCTAAGGAGCTTATATAGATCTTTGGTGAGCACTTTGAGCCCCCAAGTGCTTCACACAAGTTTATAATGCCCGAGCATGAAAATAAAAAATCCTATTTTTTTCCCACAAAAATTATCTTTTAGTCACTAATTTTTTATTTTCCCATAGGTAACAGGAGAAATTGGACCACAAAAGGTGATGTCCAATTTGTCCTGAGTACGCTGATACCCCATATGTGGGGGGCAACCACTGTTTGGGGGCACAGCAGAGCTCGGAATGGAAGGAGCACCATTTGACTTTTTCCAAACAAAACTGGCTGGAATTGAGATTGGACGCCATGTTGCATTTGGAGAGCCCCTGATGTGCCTAAACAGTGGAAACCCCCCAAAAGTGACCCCATTTGGGAAACTAGACCCCCTAAGGAACTTATCTAGATCTTTGGTGAGCAATTTGAACCCCAAAGTGCTTCACACAAGTTTATAACGTAGAGCCGTAAAATTAAAAAATCATATTTTTTACACAAAAATGATCTTTTGACCCCAATTTTTATTTTCCCAAGGGTAACAAGACTCCAAAAGTTATTGTGCAATTTGTCCTGAGTACGCTGATACCCCATATGTGGGGGTAAACCACTGTTTAGGTGCATGGCAGAGTTTGGAAGGGAAGGAGCGCCGTTCGACTTTTTCAACACAGAATTGCTGGATGCCATGTCGTGTTTGAGAGCTCTGATCTGCCTAAACAGTGGAAACCCAACAAATGACACCATTTTGGAAACTAGACCCTCAGAACTTTCTAGATGTGTGGTGAGCACTTTGAACCCGAAGTGCTTCACAGAAGTTTATACGTACAGCTGTAAAATAAAAATCTTTTTTTTTTTTTTACAAAAATGATTTTTCGTCCCAATATTTTATTTTCACAAGGTAACAGGAGAAATTGGACCCAAAGTTGTTGTCCAATTTGTCATGAGTACGCTGATACCCAATATGTGGGAGTAAACTACTGTATGGGCGCAGTCGGGCTCGAAGGGAAGTAGTGACGTTTTGGATTGCAGACTTTGATGGAATGGTCTGGGTGTCAGTCGCATTTGGAGAGCCCTGATGCACCTAAACAGTGAAACCCCCCACAAGTGACCCCATTTGGAAAATAGACCCCACAAGGAACTTATCTAGATGTGTGGTGAGCACTTTGAACCCCGAAGTGCTTCACAGAAGTTTATAACGTACAGCCGTAAAAATAAAAAATCTTTTTTTTTTTTACAAAAATGATTTTTTCGCCCCCAATATTTTATTTTCACAAGGATAACAGGAGAAATTGGACCCCAAAAGTTGTTGTCCAATTTGTCCTGAGTACGCCGATACCCAATATGTGGGAGAAAACTACTGTATGGGTACACGTCGGAGCTCGGAAGGGAAGTAGTGACGTTTTGGATTGCAGACTTTGATGGAATGGTCTGGGGGCGTCATGTCGCATTTGGAGAGCCCCTGATGCACCTAAACAGTGGAAACCCCCCACAAGTGACCCCATTTTGGAAAATAGACCCCACAAGGAACTTATCTAGATGTGTGGTGAGCACTTTGAACCCCGAAGTGCTTCACAGAAGTTTATAACGTACAGCCGTAAAAATAAAAAATCTTTTTTTTTTTACAAAAAATGATTTTTTTCGCCCCCAATATTTTATTTTCACAAGGGTAACAGGAGAAATTGGACCCCAAAAGTTGTTGTCCAATTTGTCATGAGTACGCTGATACCCAATATGTGGGAGAAAACTACTGTATGGGTACACGTTGGGGCTCGGAAGGGAAGTAGTGACGTTTTGGATTGCAGACTTTGATGGAATGGTCTGGGGCGTCATGTCGCATTTGGAGAGCCCATTGCGCCAAAACAGTGGAAACCCCCCACAAGTGACCCCGTTTTGGAAAATAGACCCCACAAGGAACTTATCTATATGTGTGGTGAGCGCTATGAAGCCCCAAGTGCTTCACAGAAGTTTATAACGTACAGTCGTAAAAACAAAAAAATCATTTTTTAAAAAAAAAAAATGATATTTTTACCCCCAGTTTTTTATTTTCCCAAGGGTAACAGAAGAAATAGGACAAATTGCACAATAACTCTTGGGGTCCAGAGTACACTGATACCCCATATGTGGGGTAAACTACTGTTTGGGCGCATGGCAGAGCTCAGAAATGAAGGAGCACCGTTTGACTTTTTCAATGCAGAATTGGCTGGAATTGAGATCAGACGCCATGTCACATTTGGAGAGCCCCTGATGTGCCTAAACAGCGGAAACCCCCCAATTCTAACTCCAACCCTAACCCCAACACACCCCTAACCCTAGTCCCAACCCTAACCACAAACCTAACCCTAACACACCCATAACCCTAATCCCAACCCTAACCCTAATCCTAACTTTAGCGCCAACCCTAACCCTAACTTTAGCCGCAACCCTAACCCTAATGGGAAAATGGAAATAAATACTTTTTTTTAATTTTATTATTTTTCCCTAACTAAGGGGTGATAAAAGGGGGTCTGATTTACTATTTATAGTGGGTTTTTATGATTGGCAGCTGTCACGCTAAAAGACGCTTTTTATTGCAAAAAATAGTTTTTTGCATCGCCACATTTTGAGAGCTATAATTTTTGCATATTTTGGCCCACAGAGTCATGTGAGGTCTTATTTTTTGCGGGACGAGTGACGTTTTTATGGTACCATTGTTGAGCACGTGACGTTTTTTGATCGCTTTTTACTTCGATTTTTGGGAGGTTAGAATGAACAAAAATCAGCAATTCATGAATTTCTTTTGGGGGAGGCGTTTATAACCGTTCCACGTGTGGTAAAATTGATAAAGCAGTTTTATTCTTCTGGTCAGTACGATTACGGCGATACCTCATTTATATCATTTTTTTATGTTTTGGCGCTTTTATAGAATAAAAACAATTTTATATAAAAAATTATTATTTTTGCATCGCTTTATTCTGCGAGCTATAACTTTTTTAATTTTTCGTTGATGATGCTGTATTGCGGCTCGTTTTTTGCGGGATAAGATGACGTTTTCAGCGGTACCATATTTATTTATATTCGTCTTTTGGTCGCGTGTTATTCCACTTTTTGTTCGGCGGAATGATGATAAAGCATTGATTTTTTGCTTTGTTTTTTTTTTTTTTTTTTAAGAGGTTCACTAAAGGGGTTAACTAGTGGGACAGTTTTATCGGGGGGTTGTTACGGACGCGGCTATACCAAATATGTGTACTTTTATTGTTTTGGTTTTTTAATTTACAGGAAAAAATTAATTTATTGGGGAATATTTTTTTTTTTTTTTATGATTTTTTTAAACAATTTTTATTTTTATTTTTTTAACTTTTTTACTTTGTCCCAGGGTGGGACATCACTGTATAGGGTCAGATCGCTGGTGTAACAGTGTGCACAGCACTCTGTCACACCAGCGATCGCTCTGGCATCGCTGCAGGCTTCTCAGGGCCTGCTCTCAGCAGGCACTGAGGAAGCCGCCTCCCTGCAGGACCCCGGCGCCATCTTGGATCGGGGACCTGGAGGGAGGACGGACCCTCGGAACAGCGCGATCCTCCCCTGTGCCCCCGGTACACCGCAATCATGTTTGATCGCGGTGTGCCAGGGGTTAATTGCCGGGAGAGGTCCGTGACCGCTCCTGACACATAGTGTCGGGTGTCAGCTGTGATAATCAGCTGACACCCGGCCGCGATCGGCTGTCCGATCGCTGGGACGTACTATTCAGTCCATGGTCATACGGGCCCAGGTACCATGGACGGGATAGTACGTCGGATGGCAGTAAGGGGTTAAACCTCGGGTGAACCTACCAAGTTTTTCAAGATTTTTGTGACGCCTTTTGTACTGTTGTTTTCAAGTTGTTTTTTGTTGTTTGTTTGTTTGTTTTTTTATATTTCTAATGAATAGTAACCGCCAACATTTTTTTAGATCAAGAACGATGGCAAAACGCTTTTATAGACTTCTTTCAGGCTAATTGACAACTCTCAATTATTAACCTAGCTTAAACTCACCTTTCAATAGCAAGGTGGCTTTAACCCATTATTAACCCATTCGCCACCGCTACAGGGCAATGGGAATAGACCGGCAAAGTGCCAGAAAGGGCGAATCTAATTATAGATTTGCCTTTTCAGGGGTGGCTGGGTGCAGATGTTAGTAGCCAAGGGGGGCACAAAATAAATGCACCCACCTATTATTATCTGCCCCCACTCGCTGGCTTTGTCTGTCTGGTTGAGAAAATAGCGCGGAAGCCCACGCATTTTTTGTCAACGAATTTACACCTTTAATTAACCCCTACAGGTGTGAAATGTTGCACACATGCACTCATGTAATTGTTAGTGACAACCAGATATCAAACTACATGAAATGACATGGTTAACTGTATGTAAACCATGTGTCATTTCATGTAGGGTCTGTAATTTCACAAAAGCCGGCAATTGAATTAGCGGCTATTATACTATGTAGAAGTGTATGATCTATATGTATGTATATATATATATAATACAGTACAGACCAAAAGTTTGGACACACCTTCTCATTCAAAGATTTTTCTGCATTTTCATGGCTATGAAAATTGTACATTCACACTGAAGGCATCAAAACTATGAATTAACACATGTGGAATTATACATTACACTTTACAAAACAGTGTGAAACAACTGAAAATATGTCTTATATTTTAGGTTCTTCAAAGTAGCCACCTTTTGCTTTGATGACTGCTTTGCACACTCTTGGCATTCTCTTGATGAGCTTCAAGAGGTAGTCACCGGAAATGGTCTTCCAACAATCTTGAAGGAGTTCCCAGAGATACTTAGCACTTGTTGGCCCTTTGCCTTCACTCTGCGGTCCAGCTCACCCCAAACCATCTTGATTGGGTTCAGGTCTGGTGACTGTGGAGGCCAGGTCATCTGGCGTAGCACCCCATCACTCTCCTTCTTGGTCAAATAGCCCTTACACAGCCTGGAGGTGTGTTTGGGGTCATTGTCCTGTTGAAAAATAAATGATGGTCCAACTAAACGCAAACCGGATGGAATAGCATGCCGCTGCAAGATGCTGTGGTAGCCATGCTGGCTTCATATGCCTTCAATTTTGAATAAATCCCCAACAGTGTCACCAGCAAAGCACCCCACACACCATCACACCATCTCCTCCATGTTTCACGGTGGAAACCAGGCATGTAGAGTCCATCCGTTCACCTTTTCTGCGTGCAAAGCAGTAATCAAAGCAAAAGGTGGCTACTTTGAAGAACCTAGAATATAAGACATATTTTCAGTTGTTTCACACTTTTTTGTAAAGTGTAATGTATAACTCCACACAGGGCCGGCGTCAGCACCCGGCACACCCGGGCAAGTGCCGGGGCCCTGAGCAGGGGGGGGCCCACTCGCAGTCTGGCACCCCCGCGCCGTTAGCGGAGGAGAGCGGTGTCAGCTCCGCCACTGGGCCCCCCCCCGCTTGCTCAGAGCCCCGGCATCAGCTGGCACAATACATACCTCTCCCGTGCCTCCGCTGCCGCAGCTCCGGGCTCCAGGGGGCGCCGGCGCTTCCTCTCACAGCAGAGCCGCTGAATGACGTCATCATTCAGCGGCCGGCTGTGGCAAAGAGCGCGGGGACGCCGGACAGGTAAGACGTGTGTGTGTGTGTCTGTAGTGTGGTGCTTTGTGTGTGTATGTATGTGTGTGTGGTGTGTGTGTGTGTGTGGTTGTGTAGAGAGTGCTTGTGTGCTGTCTGTGTGTGATGATGGGCAGGCATTGCTGATAATGGGGAGGCATTGATGATGATGATGATGGGGAGAAGATGATGATAATGAGCAGGCATTGATGATAATGGGGAGAAGATGATGATGGGCAGGCATTGCTGATAATGGGGAGGCGATAAGATGATGATGATGGGGAGAAGATGATGATAATGGGCAGGCATTGATGATGATGATGATGAGGAGAAGATGATGATAATGGGCAGGCATTGATGATAATGGGAGAAGATGATGATGGGCAGGCATTGCTGATAATGGGGAGGCGATGATGATGATGATGGGGAGAAGATGATAATGGGCAGGCATTGATGATGATGATGGGGAGAAGATGATGATAATGGGCAGGCATTGATGATAATGGGGAGGCATTGATGATGGGGAGAAGATGATGATAATGGGCAGGCATTGCTGATAATGGGCAGGCATTGATGATGGGGAGAAGATGATGATGGGCAGGCATTGCTGATAATGGGGAGGCATTGATGATGATGGGGAGAAGAAGATGATAATGGGCAGGGGAGTCTTTCCACAGCGCCCTTTCCTGAGCCGTAACAGTGCAGAACGCAGCACAGCGCAGAGGAGAGCTCCATATTCTGTATGGAGCATTATATGGGGACCAGTATCCTGTATGGAGCATTATATGGGGACCAGTATCCTGTATGGAGCATTATATTGGGACCAGTATCCTGTATGGAGCATTATTTTAGGTCCAGTATCCTGTATGGAGCATTATATGGGGGGTGACATCCTGCATGGGTATTATATGGGTGATGAGGGGGAGACTGTGGTGCCCATAATATTGTATGGAGGACTGTACTGTCCAGTCTGTACTTGGATTTGGCGGTTTTTGAGCTATTGTACAATTTACAATAGATATCACTCATGTAATGTAAGAAGTGAAGTATTTGGCATTGTACTGTACCTATATTTCTCTGCCGTATCTGTGTATCATGAATCGTGGTCTGTGTTAAAGGGGCCCACTGAGGCTCTTTCGCCCGGGGCCCATAAAAACCTGGAGCCGGCCCTGACTCCACATGTGTTGATTCATAGTTTTGATGCCTTCAGTGTGATTCTACAATTTTCATAGTCATGAAAATACAGAAAAATCATTGAATGAGAAGGTGTCCAAACTTTTGGTCTGTACTGTATGTCACAATGACATGTGTTATATATATAATATATATAATATATATATACATATATATATGTGTATATATATATATATATATATATATATATTATTATCACAGCTATGTCCAATTAGTAAAGTAACTCCCTACTTACTGGAGAACAACATCCCTCTAAATTCATATAAATCACAACAACCATCTACCTAAATCTTGGTAAATAACCAGGAATGCCAAATATAGAAAATAACACTTTTATTGACAAAATTTATAAAATCAGTAATAAAGTCTGAAACAACAATGCAACCAGGGACATATAACCATATAATCCACGAAATGCATAGAACCGTCTGTAGCTAAACTTATGAATGAAAGAGATCGCAGGTATAAATCAAAATACTGGTCTGAGGCAAATAGAGCATTAACACTCAATATCATACACCACTGAAAAACCACGTATCTGATATATAACCTGCAACCTCCACTAGGAATAAACCTATCACAAAATGTGAATAGTTATCAAAAAGCAGAAGGTAAAAAATATGTATCAGATGAAATCATATTCGGGCTCTATGAAAACACACTAAGGTGTATATATTCATTATTCAAAGTGCCTAGTGCTTTGGTATAGGAACATACTCTTCAAATTGCACCATGCCCGAAATCGCTTAATCCGCAATAAATGGCATAACATACCCACTGCTAAGAAGTAAAAAGTAAAAATAGCTACCTGATGGCTACACGTGGATTTCCTGGCGTCCCTGCTACCCCGACGCGCGTTTCGCAATCCTTATACCTGCGATCTCTTTCATTCATAAGTTTAGCTACAGACGGTTCTATGCATTTCGTGGATTCTATGGTTATATGTCCCTGGTTGCATTGTTGTTTCAGACTTTATTACTGATTTTATAAATTTTGTCAATAAAAGTGTTATTTTCTATATTTGGCATTCCTGTTTATTACCAAGATTTAGGTAGATGGTTGTTGTGATTTTTATATATATATATATATATAATATATATATATAATATATATATATATAATATAACGCTGGGAGCGTCACTCTGTCTGAAGCCTTTATAGACTGCGCAAGCGCGACATGCCTGCGCAGTCTGGCTCCAGACAGAGTGAGGCATCCAGAGCGGTGAGTACTCTGTATGGCGCCGGAGATCGCGGTATGCGTACTGGATGCATACCGCGATCTCCGGCGCCATACTCACATACTTACCTGACCGGGAGGAGCGTTGCCGCGGCACTTCTCTTCTCCCGGGCAGGAGACCAGGAGTGCGCGTTGGATCGCGCATGCGCAATAGCGCTATCCGGCGCCATTTTGCTGAAGACACATTTACAGTGTGTCTTCAGCAATATGGCGCCGGACCGCGCGGTATGGGCATGCGCGTACTCCGGCGCCGCTCTCCTCCCCCGGCGTCCAGCAGAAACGGAACATCGCTGGAGCACAGGGATGAAAGGTGAGTATAAATGTTTGTTTTTTGGGGTATCTGTGCAGTTTAATAGCGGTGAGGGGGCCATGCACATCAGGATAGGGGGGTGAGGGGACCATGCACATCAGGATTGGGGGGTGAGGGGACCATGCACATCAGGATAGAGGGGTGAGGGGACCATGCACATCAGGATAGAGGGGTGAGGGGACCATGCACATCAGGATAGGGGGTGAGGGGGCCATGCACATCAGGATAGGAGGGTGAGAGGACCATGCATATCAGGATAGGGGGGGTGAGGGGACCATGCACATCAGGATAGAGGGGTGAGGGGACCATGCACATCAGGTTTGAGGGGTGAGGGGACCATGCACATCAGGATAGAGGGTGAGGGGACCATGCACATCAGGATTGGGGGGTGAGGGGACCATGCACATCAGGATTGGGGGGTGAGCAGACCATGCACATCAGGGTAGGGGGGGTGAGGGGACCATGCACATCAGGATTGGGGGTGAGGGGACCATGCACATCAGGATAGGGGGGTGAGGGGGCCATGCACATCAGGATAGGAGGGTGAGAGGACCATGCATATCAGGATAGGGGGGTGTGAGGGGACCATGCACATCAGGATAGAGGGGTGAGGGGACCATGCACATCAGGATTGGGGGGTGAGGGAACCATGCACATCAGGATAGAGGGGCGAGGGGGCCATGCACATCAGGATAGGGGGGGTGAGGGGACCATGCACATCAGGATTGGGGGGTGAGGGGACCATGCACATCAGGGTAGGGGGGGTGAGGGGGCCATGCACATCAGGATAGGGGGGTGAGGGGGCCATGCACATCAGGATAGAGGGGTGAGGGGACCATGCACATCAGGATAGAGGGGTGAGGGACCGTGCACATCAGGATAGGGAGGTGAGGGGGCCATGCACATCAGGATAGGGGGGTGAGAGGACCATGCATATCAGGATAGGGGGGTGAGGGGACCATGCACATCAGGATAGAGGGGTGAGGGGACCATGCACATCAGGATTGAGGGGTGAGGGGACCATGCACATCAGGATAGAGGGGTGAGGGGACCATGCACATCAGGATTGGGGGGTGAGGGGACCATGCACATCAGGATTGGGGGTGATTGGACCATGCACATCAGGGTTGGGGGGTGAGGGGACCATGCACATCAGGATTGGGGGGGTGAGGGGACCATGCACATCAGGATTGGGGGGTGAGGGGACCATGCACATCAGGGTTGGGGGTGAACGGACCATGCACATCAGGATTGGGGGTGAGGGGACCATGCACATCAGGATTGGGGGGGTGAGGGGACCATGCACATCAGGATTGGGGGGTGAGGGGACCATGCACATCAGGATTGGGGGTGAGAGGACCATGCATATCAGGATTGGGGGTGAGCGGACCATGAAATGCATAGAACCGTCTGTAGCTAAACTTATGAATGAAAGAGATCGCAGGTATAAATCAAAATACTGGTCTGAGGCAAATAGAGCATTAACACTCAATATCATACACCACTGAAAAACCACGTATCTGATATATAACCTGCAACCTCCACTAGGAATAAACCTATCACAAAATGTGAATAGTTATCAAAAAGCAGAAGGTAAAAAATATGTATCAGATGAAATCATATTCGGGCTCTATGAAAACACACTAAGGTGTATATATTCATTATTCAAAGTGCCTAGTGCTTTGGTATAGGAACATACTCTTCAAATTGCACCATGCCCGAAATCGCTTAATCCGCAATAAATGGCATAACATACCCACTGCTAAGAAGTAAAAAGTAAAAATAGCTACCTGATGGCTACACGTGGATTTCCTGGCGTCCCTGCTACCCCGACGCGCGTTTCGCAATCCTTCTTCGGGAGGCGAACTATTCACATTTTGTGATAGTTTTATTCCTAGTGGAGGTTGCAGGTTATATATCAGGTACGTGGTTTTTCAGTGGTGTATGATATTGAGTGTTAATGCTCTACTTGCCTCAGACCAGTATTTTGATTTATACCTGCGATCTCTTTCATTCATAAGTTTAGCTACAGACGGTTCTATGCATTTCGTGGATTCTATGGTTATATGTCCCTGGTTGCATTGTTGTTTCAGACTTTATTACTGATTTTATAAATTTTGTCAATAAAAGTGTTATTTTCTATATTTGGCATTCCTGTTTATTACCAAGATTTAGGTAGATGGTTGTTGTGATTTTTATATATATATATATATATATATATATATATATATATAATATAACGCTGGGAGCGTCACTCTGTCTGAAGCCTTTATAGACTGCGCAAGCGCGACATGCCTGCGCAGTCTGGCTCCAGACAGAGTGAGGCATCCAGAGCGGTGAGTACTCTGTATGGCGCCGGAGATCGCGGTATGCGTACTGGATGCATACCGCGATCTCCGGCGCCATACTCACATACTTACCTGACCGGGAGGAGCGTTGCCGCGGCACTTCTCTTCTCCCGGGGCAGGAGACCAGGAGTGCGCGTTGGATCGCGCATGCGCAATAGCGCTATCCGGCGCCATTTTGCTGAAGACACATTTACAGTGTGTCTTCAGCAATATGGCGCCGGACCGCGCGGTATGGGCATGCGCGTACTCCGGCGCCGCTCTCCTCCCCCGGCGTCCAGCAGAACGGAACATCGCTGGAGCACAGGGATGAAAGGTGAGTATAAATGTTTGTTTTTTGGGGTATCTGTGCAGTTTAATAGCGGTGAGGGGCCATGCACATCAGGATAGGGGGGTGAGGGACCATGTACATCAGGATTGGGGGGTGAGGGGACCATGCACATCAGGATAGAGGGGTGAGGGGACCATGCACATCAGGATAGAGGGGTGAGGGACCATGCACATCAGGATAGGGGGGTGAGGGGGCCATGCACATCAGGATAGGGGGTGAGAGGACCATGCATATCAGGATAGGGGGGTGAGGGGACCATGCACATCAGGATAGAGGGGTGAGGGACCATGCACATCAGGATTGGGGGTGAGGGAACCATGCACATCAGGATAGAGGGGCGAGGGGGCCATGCACATCAGGATAGGGGGTGAGGGGACCATGCACATCAGGATTGGGGGGTGAGGGGACCATGCACATCAGGGTAGGGGGGTGAGGGGGCCATGCACATCAGGATAGGGGGTGAGGGGGCCATGCACATCAGGATAGAGGGGCGAGGGGGCCATGCACATCAGGATAGGGGGGTGAGGGGACCATGCACATCAGGATTGGGGGGTGAGGGGACCATGCACATCAGGGTAGGGGGGTGAGGGGGCCATGCACATCAGGATAGGGGGGTGAGGGGGCCATGCACATCAGGATAGAGGGGTGAGGGGACCATGCACATCAGGATAGAGGGGTGAGGGGACCATGCACATCAGGATAGGGAGGTGAGGGGGCCATGCACATCAGGATAGGGGGTGAGAGGACCATGCATATCAGGATAGGGGGGGTGAGGGGACCATGCACATCAGGATAGAGGGGTGAGGGGACCATGCACATCAGATTGAGGGGTGAGGGGACCATGCACATCAGGATAGAGGGGTGAGGGGACCATGCACATCAGGATTGGGGGGTGAGGGGACCATGCACATCAGGATTGGGGGGTGAGCGGACCATGCACATCAGGGTAGGGGGGTGAGGGGACCATGCACATCAGGATTGGGGAGTGAGGGGACCATGCACATCAGGATTGGGGAGTGAGGGGACCATGCACATCAGGATTGGGGGGTGAGGGGGCCATGCACATCAGGATTGGGGGGTGAGGGGACCATGCACATCAGGATTGGGGGGTGAGGGGACCATGCACATCAGGATTGGGGGGGTAAGGGGACCATGCACATCAGGGTTGGGGGGTGAGCGGACCATGCACATCAGGATGGGGGGGTGAGGGGACCATGCACATCAGGATAGGGGGGGTGAGGGACCATACACATCAGGATTGGGGGGTGAGTGGACCATGCACATCAGGGTTGGGGGTGAGGGGACCATGCACATCAGGATTGGGGGTGAGAGGGACCATGCACATCAGGATTGGGGGGGTGAGGGCACCATGCACATCAGGGTTGGGGGTGAACGGACCATGCACATCAGGATTGGGGGGTGAGGGGACCATGCACATCAGGATTGGGGGTGAGGGGACCATGCACATCAGGGTTGGGGGTGAGGGACCATGCACATCAGGATTGGGGGTGAGAGGACCATGCATATCAGGATTGGGGGTGAGCGGACCATGCACATCAGGATTGGGGGGTGAGGGGACCATGCACATCAGGATTGGGGGGGTGAGGGGACCATGCACATCAGAATTGGGGGTGAGGGGACCATGCACATCAGATTGGGGAGTGAGGGGACCATGCACATCAGGTTGTGGGTGAGGGACCATGCACATCAGGGTTGGGGGTGAGGGGACCATGGACATCAGGATTGGGGGGTGAGGGACCATGCACATCAGGATTGGGGGTGAGGGACCATGCACATCAGGATTGGGGGTTGAGGG
>JARQOD010010865.1:0-25643 GCA_033576555.1 Oophaga sylvatica
CCTGTTTTGGATTGGAAATCTGTGTCTGTAACCAGTTGGGGCTGCCAATGTGTTAATACCAACACTCCTGTTTTTTCTGCCTCTCCCCAGGCTCAGGATGTTCCTGACTTTTTGACTGATTTTTCTGATGTGTTTAGCGAAAGTAAATCTGCATCCTTGCCCCCCCATAGGAGCTATGACTGCGCTATTGAATTAGTGCCTGGTAGTAAATTCCCTAAAGGTCGCCTTTTTAACTTGTCTGTACCTGAACATGACGCTATGCGGTCTTATATCAAGGAGTCATTGGAGAAGGGTCATATCAGACCATCCTCTTCACCCTTGGGTGCCGTTTTTTTTCTTTGTGGCCAAAAAGGATGGTTCATTAAGGCCGTGTATTGATTATAGTCTCTTGAACAATATCACTGTGAAATATCAATATCCGCTACCCTTGATTTCTGACCTGTTTTCCAGGGTGAAAAGTGCTACTTGGTTTACCAAGCTTGACCTCAGGGGGCGTATAGCCTTCTTCGCATTAAGCACGGGGATGAATGGAAGACGGCGTTTAATACCCAGAGGGGCATTTTGAGTACCTAGTGATGCCCTTTGGGCTCACTGATGCTCCTTCCGTCTTCCAATCCTTCATGAGTGATATTTTCAGGGATTTTGTGGATAAATTTCTGATTGTTTATTTGGATGATATCTTGATTTTATCCAATGACTGGGACTCTCATGTGAAACATGATCGGACTGTGTTCCAGATTTTGAGAGAGAATGCTATGTATGTGAAGGGATCAAAGTGTCTTTTTGGCGTACAGAGGATCTCATTTCTGGGATTCATTTTGTCCCCATCTGTTATTGAAATGGACCCGGTCAAGGTTCAGGCCATCTGTGATTGGGTCCAACCTACTTCATTAAAGGCTCTTCAGAGATTCTTGGGTTTTGCCAATTTTTATCGTAAATTTATTGGTAATTTCTCTGTTATTGTTAAACCATTGACTGATTTGACCAAAAAGGGTTCTGATGTGGTGAATTGGCCTCCTGAGGCAGTCTCTGCGTTTCAGGAACTTAAGCAGAGATTCACTTCTGCTCCTGTTCTACGGCAGCCTGATGTTTCTCTGCCATTTCAGGTGGAGGTTGATGCCTCTGAAATTGGGGCAGGTGCCGTTTTGTCCCAAAGAGATCCAGAGACCTCTAAAAGTAACCCTTGTGCCTTTTTCTCTCGAAAATTTTCTCCAACTGAACGTAATTATGACGTGGGTTAATCGGGAGTTATTGGCCATGAAGTGGGCTTTTGAAGAGTGGAGACATTGGCTGGAGGGAGCCAAACATCAGGTGGTGGTCATCACGGACCATAAGAATCTGGTTTATCTGGAATCAGCCAAGCGACTTAATCCTAGACAGGCCAGGTGGGCCTTGTTTTTCACACGTTTTAATTTTGTGGTTTCCTTTCTTCCTGGCACTAAGAATGTTAAGGCGGATGCCCTCTTGAGGAGTTTCCTTGCGGACTCTCCTGAGTTATCTGATTCTGCTGTTATTTTGAAAGAGGGTGTAGTTCTTTCCGCCATCTCGCCCAATTTGAGACTGGCTCTGGAAGGGTGTCAGGAGGATAAACCCGAGCGCTGCCCTATTGGGAAATTGTTTGTCCCAGGCCGGTGAAAAAAGAGTGTGATGTCTGAGATTCATTGTTCCGCGTTGGCCGGTCATCCCAGAATTTTTGGTACCAGAGACTTGGTTAGTCGGTCCTTTTGGTGGCCTACTTTGTCTCGTGACATCAAGGAATTTGTGCAGTCCTGCGGGACTTGCTCTCTCTCCAAGCCTTGCTCTCGCTCTAGTGGTTTGTTGATGCCATTGCCTGTGCCCAAGAGACCATGGACCCATATCTCTATGGATTTCATTTCCGACCTCCCTGTTTCTCAGAGAATGACCGTTATCTGGGTGATTTGTGATAGATATTCCAAAATGATACATCTTGTGCCATTACCTAAGTTGCCTTCCTCCTCCGAATTGGTGCCTTTGTTCCTTCAGCACGTGGTTCGGTTACACGGCATTCCTGAGAACATTGTGTCTGACAGAGGAGTCCAGTTTGTTTCCAGATTTTGGAGGACTTTTTGTTCTAAACTTGGTGTTCAATTGTCTTTCTCCTCGGCATTTCATCCTCAGACCAATGGACAAACTGAGAGAACAAACCAGAAATTGGAGACTTATCTGAGATGCTTTGTGTCTGCTGATCAAGATGACTGGGTCTCTTTTTTGCCTTTGGCTGAGTTTGCTCTTAATAATAGGGCTAGCTCTGCCACCTTGATGTCTCCATTTTTCTGCAATTTTGGGTTTCACCCTCGATTTTCTTCGGGACAGACGGAGGCTTCTGTCTGTCCAGGTGTTGACTCTGTTGTGGAGCGTATGCAGCAGATTTGGGACCAGGTAGTGGAGAGGTTGTCCCTCTCTCAGGAGAGGGCCCAGCGGTTTCCCAACCGGCATAGGACTGATGGTCCTCGGTTTGAAGTGGGGGACTTGGTCTGGTTGTCCTCAAGAAATATCCCTATGAGAGTTGCATCTCCTAAGTTTAAGCCTAGGTTCATTGGACCTTATAAGATCATGGAGATTCTTAATCCTGTTTCCTTTCGTTTACTTCTTCCAGGGACATTTAAGATCCATAACGTGTTCCACAAGTCCTTATTGAAGAGGTTTGTCGATCCATTGGTTCCTATGGCTGCGCCTCCTGACCCTGTTTTGGTTGAGGGCAATCTGGAGTATGTGGTTGAGAAAATATTGGATTCTCATTTTTCTAGACGGAAACTCCAGTATTTGGTTAAGTGGAGAGGTTATGGTCAGGAGGACAATTCTTGGGTGTTTGCTTCGGACATCCATGCTAGGAGACTGATCTGTGTGTATCACAGAGCTCATCCTGACCGACCTGGTTGCCCAAATGAGGGTTCGGTGACCCCTCCTCAAGGGGGGTGTAAGGAAAGGGACGCCGCCATTTTGTATAGGGCCTGTACCAGCCTCCATTTTGTCGGTTCACAGAGCCACAGACTGCTAACTACATAGGGCCTGTTAGCATATCCAGTACGACCGGTTTTGATGTCCACTATGAATCAAAAGGGCTTTAGTATGCTAATTAGTTTAGGCCAGTGTCTGATTAAGACGGTCATTAGTATGTTAAATAGCTCAGACTGAAGCCAGTATCTCCTGCTCCATATGAATTGCAGGCCGGTTAATATGCGGGCTTCAAAGCAAAGGGGAGGGGCCTAGCAGGTTTAAGAACTGTAGCCATGAACAGGCTGTTCTCAATCCATTTTACACACAGAAGCCAAGAAGATGGTCTAGGAAGGACCAAGGGACAGATTTGATTTGCCTTGCCAAGGGAGCAGCAGCACATGTTTTGGGGGACTGTCCAGCAACTAAAGACTGTTACCTGGGGACCGCAGAGCTCCCTGCCTCCCCATGTCCTACAACCCGGTAATATTGATCTATAGCTAATACCTTTAAGCCTTGTACATTATTGTGGTATTTTTATTCTGACTGCAAATCCATTGTAATTACTTTGTATAGCTTTACTGTATATTTCTGTAATTATCTAGTGCGCCCTTAAGGCAATTAAACCATAAAATTAATCTTGGGCTGATGCTTTTACTCTGATCACGAATCTTAGAATACCCAGTGGGTAACAGGACAACCTCCCCGGCGGCCATTTGCTCTAGGTGCAGTTCCCTTACTGACCTGAGAGACAAAGGGGGCGCCGGAGAGCTGTACCTGTGGAGTTACGTCCCATTGGTGACGTGGGAGGAAAGGAGTCGTCCTTCACATTTGGTAGCAGCGGTGGGATCAGAAGCTGTGATACCCGGGCTACCGTGTGGCGGTCGGCTTAGTTCCTCACAATTGGTGGCAGCGGTGGGATCAGAGTAATAGTGTGCGTGGGACCCCTACTCCCAGACACTAGAGACTACCAGAAGTACTTTCATTGCTGAGGTCTTAAGGTCAGCCCAGCACTAGACGGTCAGAGTGTAAATATAATAAGTTGTGTGCAAGGTCAGGGTTGCAGCTGTGTCAGTAACCAAAGGTTCCCAAAATGGCGGAAGGCACCAGGAGTAAGGCAAAGGGGGAGGCCAATGCTGTGGTCTATGAGGGGTTCGATACCGATGAGGGGGAGCTCAGCCAGGGCTCCCCAAGGAGCTCGACCCCTGTTGTGTTTCGGTAGCTGAGGAGTGCAGGTAAAAAAGGCAATACACCAGAGCAGTTGGAATCTATGAGATTGCAGTACCCTGACTAACCACCACAACTAGAGGCAGCCGTGGAGCGTTCCTACGTTGGTCCTAGACGCCTCGTCACAGCCTGAGAAACTAACTACACCTAAAGATAGAAATAGGAAAGCTATCTGCCCCGGAGCAGAACCCCAAAGATAATAGAAAGCCCCCAAACATGTAATGGCGGTTAGACAAGAAGAAATACTGACACAGACAGAAAATAGTATGAGCAAACGTTGGGCCCAAACTAACTAAATAGAAAAGGATAGGAAGGGTACTTACTGCAATCCCAGAAAACCCTGAAAAGCACCAACTCTACTAATTTCAAAGACACCTGAGATCACACGACCTCTACCACCTAAATTAGTTCTCTGGTGTAACAAAATCAAAACAGCAGCCACTGAAAAAACTGGAAAAAGCAAAAGTACAAACATCAGTGGCTGAACTAAACTGAGAGGGCAAAAGCCCCCGGAGGGGACCCTGAAGGCCCCCACAGAAGTGCAGGACAAAATGCAAAAATCAAGCACAAAAACAAAAAGAAGAAAATGTCTTATCTGTTAGCAGGAGATGCAGACACGACACAGCAGGCTACAAGGGAAACAGGAATCAAGGATTGAGACCAGAACAATTGATCACCGGCAACCCTGATGGGAAGGCGACTCCCTTATATAAGACCAGTCAGTAACACCTGATTCCCAATCCTCACAATCTTCACTGGACAGACCAGTACCGCTTGTAACCACCAGAGGGAGCCTCTGCTCAGAACACATCTCAAGCCCATTCACAACAGTACACCCCCCTTGAGGAGGGGTCACCGAACCCTCATTTGAGCAACCAGGTCGGTCAGGATGAGTTCTATGATACGCACGGATGAGTCTCCTAGCATGGATGTCCGAAGCAAACACCCAAGAATTGTCTTCCTGACCATAACCTCTCCACTTAACCAAATACTGGAGTTTCCGTCTAGAAAAACGAGAATCTAATATTTTCTCAACCACATACTCCAGATTGCCCTCAACCAAAACAGGGTCAGGAGGCACAGCAGCAGGAACCACTGGCTCAACAAACCTCTTCAACAAGGACTTGTGGAACACGTTATGGATCTTAAATGTACCTGGAAGAAGCAAACGAAAAGAAACAGGATTAAGAATCTCCATGATCTTATAAGGTCCAATGAACCTAGGCTTAAATTTAGGAGATGCTACTCTCATAGGAATATTTTTTGAGGACAACCAGACCAAGTCCCCTACTTTAAACCGAGGACCATCAGTCCTATGCCGGTTAGCAAACCGCTGGGCCCTCTCCTGAGAGAGGGACAACCTCTCCACTACCTGGTCCCAAATCTGCTGCATACGCTCCACAACAGAGTCAACACCTGGACAGACAGAAGCCTCCGTCTGTCCTGAAGAAAATCGAGGGTGAAACCCAGAATTACAGAAAAACGGAGACATCAAAGTGGCAGAGCTAGCCCTACTATTAAGAGCAAACTCAGCCAAAGGCAAAAAAGAGACCCAGTCATCCTGATCAGCAGACACAAAGCATCTTAGATAAGTCTCCAATGTCTGGTTTGTTCTCTCAGTTTGACCATTGGTCTGAGGATGAAATGCCGAGGAGAAAGACAATTGAACACCCAGTTTAGAACAAAAGGTCCTCCAAAATCTGGAAACAAACTGGACTCCTCTGTCAGACACAATGTTCTCAGGAATGCCGTGTAAACGAACCACGTGCTGAAGGAACAACGGCACCAATTCAGAGGAGGAAGGCAACTTAGGTAATGGCACAAGATGTATCATCTTGGAAAACCTATCACAAATCACCCAGATGGCGGTCATTCTCTGAGAAACAGGAAGGTCGGAAATGAAATCCATAGAGATATGGGTCCATGGTCTCTTGGGCACAGGCAATAGCATCAACAAACCACTAGAGCGAGAGCAAGGCTTGGAGCGAGAGCAAGTCCCGCAGGACTGCACAAATTCCCTGACATCACGAGACAAGGTAGGCCACCAAAAGGACCGACTAACCAGGTCTCTGGTACCAAAAATTCCGGGATGCCCAGCCAACGCGGAGCAATGAATATCAGACATCACACTCTTTTTCCACTGGTCCAGGACAAACAATTTTCCAACAGGGCAGCGCTCGGGCCTATCCTCCTGACACCCTCCAGAGCAAGTCTCAAATTGGGTGAGATGGCAGAAAAAACTACACCCTCTTTCAAAATAACAGAAGGATCAGATAACTCAGGAGAGTCCGCAAGGAAACTCCTTGAGAGGGCATCCGCCTTAACATTCTTAGTGCCAGGAAGAAAGGAAACCACAAAATTAAAACGTGTGAAAAACAAGGCCCACCTGGCCTGTCTAGGATTGAGTCGCTTGGCAGATTCCAGATAAACCAGATTCTTATGGTCCGTAAGGACCACCACCTGATGTTTGGCTCCCTCCAGCCAATGTCTCCACTCTTCAAAAGCCCACTTCATGGCCAATAACTCCCGATTACCCACGTCATAATTACGTTCAGTAGGAGAAAATTTTCGAGAGAAAAAGGCACAAGGGTTACTTTTAGAGGTCTCTGGATTTTTTTGGGACAAAACGGCACCTGCCCCAATTTCAGAGGCATCAACCTCCACCTGAAATGGCAGAGAATCATCAGGCTGCCGTAGAACAGGAGCAGAAGTGAATCTTTGCTTAAGTTCCTGAAATGCAGAGACTGCCTCAGGAGGCCAATTCACCACATCAGAACCCTTTTTGGTCAAATCGGTTAATGGTTTAACAATAACCGAGAAATTACCAATAAATTTACGATAAAAATTGGCAAAACCCAAAAATCTTTGAAGAGCCTTTAATGAAGTAGGTTGGACCCAATCACAGATGGCCTGAACCTTGACCGGGTCCATTTCAATAACAGATGGGGACAAAATGAATCCCAGAAATGAGATCCTTTGTACGCCAAAAAGACACTTTGATCCCTTCACATACAGAGCATTCTCTCTCAAAATCTGGAATACAGTTCGAACATGTTTCACATGAGAGTCCCAGTCATTAGAAAAAATCAAGATATCATCCAAATAAACAATCAGAAATTTATCCACAAAATCCCTGAAAATGTCATTCATGAAGGACTGGAAGACAGAAGGAGCATTTGTGAGCCCAAAGGGCATCACAAGGTACTCAAAATGCCCCTCAGGGGTATTGAATGCCGTCTTCCATTCATCCCCGTGCTTAATGCGAATAAGGTTATATGCCCCCTGAGGTCAAGCTTGGTAAACCAAGTAGCGTTTTTCACCCTGGAAAACAGGTCAGAAATCAAGGGTAACGGGTATTGATATTTCACAGTAATATTGTTCAAAAGACGATATTCAATACACGGCCTTAATGAACCATCCTTTTTGGCCACAAAGAAAAAACCGGCACCTAAGGGTGAAGAGGATGGTCTGATATGACCCTTCTCCAAAGACTCCTTGATATAAGACCGCATAGCGTCATGTTCAGGTACAGACAGGTTAAAAAGGCGACCTTTAGGGAATTTACTACCAGGCACTAATTCAATAGCGCAGTCATAGCTCCTATGGGGAGGCAAGGATGCAGATTTACTTTCGCTAAACACATCAGAAAAATCAATCAAAAAGTCAGGAACATCCTGAGCCTGGGGGGAGGCAGAAAAAACAGGAGTGTTGGTATTAACACATTGGCAGCCCCAACTAGTTACAGACACAGATTTCCAATCCAAAACAGGATTATGAGACTGTAACCAAGGGAAACCCAGTACCATAATATCATGCAGATGTCATGTGTGCATTGCCACGAAGATCGTCGCGGTTGCACATTTTGACTTCTCACAGCTGAGCTGCTGTTTCTTTGTGTTTGGCAGCTAGGGAGTTAATTCTGTCTGTGCTCGGTGCTGGGACTGGGTGCAGTTTCTCCCGGCTGCAATTGATTATTTGTTGATTGGTTTCCTTTAAATTCCTGGTTGTCTGCTTGGGGAGTTGCCAGTGAAACCTTCATGCAGACCACAGATAGGAATGAATCTGTATAGACTTTAGTTGTGAGCTCCTTAGTTGTTCTAAGCTCAACTTGGTTAGAGTTTATTTCCCAGACCATTTATGTTCCTTTGGTGTGTGAGTGTGTATGCAAGCGAGTGTTATCCTGTCTGTCTTATATGTCTAATCTGTGTATTTAGCTAAGATCAGCCCATATCCCTTTGGTGGTAGTCAGGATCCTTCTTAGGACTGATTACAGGGTTCAGGGTCTGATAGGAGACAGGGTTAGGTTGGAGACTTGGACCTCTGAACCATTATCAGTACCTCCAAGGTAAGGGATTAGTTAGGACCCCAGTGTAGGGTCAGGTTAGACCCCGGTCCACCTCTTTCCTGTTTCAGCTCATCAAGTCCTCAAGATTAACCCTGAGTTCAGCAGATATCGTGTCAGGTAAATCTATTCTATACTTACATGCTGATGTTGCTATACTAGTTGTTGTATAGAGTGTTGTTCCTGTATTAATAGTTTACTGACATTGTATACATATCATTAGACAGCGTGACATTTAATCCTGCAAGAAATAAACTTTTCAAAGCTGAATTGTTCCAGCCCACCTGAGTGGACCACCTACGGAAGTGAGTACAATATTTTTCCACATTACCCGATCCCTGTCTCAAACGTCTCAACTCTGTCTCAGCTGATGAAACACGATCCGGATCGTCATACAACAACCCCAGAGCAGAAAAAAAAACATCCACTGATCCAAAGCATGGATCACTAGGCTGCAGAGAAAAGGCCCAGTCCTGAGGTTCTTTGCGCAAAAGTGACATTATGAACCCTATGCGCTGTGATTCATCACCAGAGGATCTGGGTCTCAAACGAAAATACAACAAGCAAGCATTTTTAAAAGAAAAAAAATCTTGTTGTACACCAAAAAATAAATCAGGCAAACGTACCTTTGGCTCCACGAAATGTGCTCCAGAACAACTACTCACGTGTTGCTGGATTTCAGCCACCTCCAGAGAGAGACCCTGCAGGCGTTCAGCCAAATCCCGAACCGACACCATGATGAAAACAGAAAATCTTTCCTTAGAGATTTTTTTTTTTTATTTCTTGGCTGGACTTACTGTTATGAACTGCTACAAGCACTAAGGAAAGATGGGAACTCTGTCCCTACAATAAAACTGAGCTTGATCCCTACGATGTAACGGGGAACCTGATCCTGCGACCAGACCCGCTAAAGTCCTCAGCTAGTCTGAACGAAGACCTATAGTTGCGAGGGAGGAATCCCTACAAGATCTAGGGACTGGGAGAAAAGGTGGACACCTCCTAACAGAAATCGTAGCAGGGAAAATTAAACAGAAAACAAATTACTACGAGAGCCTAAGATTAAGCAAAACTGACAGAGTAAGGCACCTAAGCACCCGGCTAGCTTAAGAGTAGATAATACAATGAAGTCCAGCAAAGCCAGAAGGGCGGAGCCAGACTAAATAGGGAAAAAAGGTCATGTGACCAGCAAACTGAAACAAAATCTAACAAGAGGGTTCTAACATACTGATCCTTCCAGCGAGGAATGGCAATCTGGGATCACTGACTGGACTGATATAAGGTAGGTTCCCTCCCATGATGGTTGCCGGTGATCAATTGTTCTTATCTCAATTGTGGTTCCTGGTTCATTTGGAAGTTTGCTGAGTCTTGCCTGCATCTGCTGCTTTCTGATAAGATATTTTCTGCTTTTATTTTTGTGCTTGCTTTTTGCATAGTTCTCTGCACTTTTGTGGAGGTCAGCCGGGTCCCTGTTGTGAATGTGTTAGAAATGAATTCTGAGCAGAAGCTCCTCTGGTGGTTACAAACAGTACTGAACTATTCAATGAAGATTGTGAAGATTGGCAATCAGGTGTTACAGACTGGTCTTATATAAGGGAGGTTCCCTCCCATCAGGGTTGCCGGTGATCAATTGTTCTTGTCTCAACTTTGGTTCCTGGTTCACTTGGAAGCTTGCTGTGTCTTGCCTGCATCTTCTGCTAACAGATAAGATATTTTCTGCTTTTATTTTTTGTGCTTGCTTTTTGCATTTTGTTCTGCACTTCTGTGGAGGTCAGCCAGGTCCCCTCGGGGGCTTGTGCTCCTCTCAGTTTATCTGAGCCACTGTTATTTGTTCATTTGCCTTTTCCAGTTTTTTCACTGGCTGCTGCTTAGTTGTGTTACACCAGAGAGCTAATTTAGGTGGTAGAGGTCGTGTGATCTCAGGTGTTTTTGCAATTTGTGAGTTGGTATTTTTTTTAGGGTTTTTTGGATTGCAGTAAGTGTCCTTCCTATCCTTTTCTTTCTAGGAAGATTGGGCCCCAACGTTTGCTCATACTATTTTCTGTCTGTGTCTGTATTTCCTCTTGTCTAACCGCCATTACATGTTTGGGGGCTTCCTATGTTCCATGGGGATCTGCTCCGGGGCAGATAGTTTTCCTCTTTCTATCTTTAGGTGTAGTTAGCTTCTCAGGCTGTGACGAGGCATCTAGGACCAACGTAGGTACGCTCCACGGCTGCCCTTAGTTGTGGTGGTTAGTCAGGGTACTGCAATCCAGTAGATTCCAACCTCTCTGGTGTATTGCCTTTTTTGCCTGCTCTCCACAGCTACCAAATCATAACAGTATCACCGGCCAAGCTGAAAATTATATGGTACTCACAGACGGGAAAGATAGTGTAAAAAAAAAAAAAAAAAAGTTGTAAGAGTTGTCAGAGATTTTTTTTTTTTTTCTTTCCCTCTTTTTCTTTGGGTGCTGAGGATTTTTTTTTTCTCTCAATGGAGTTTGCACAGTTGTCTGGCCGTGTGGATCAGCTTGCCACTGAAGTTCGGAGTATTGCTACCTATCTTGCAGGGTTGCCGGTTGTGGAACATAGGATCCCCATGCCAGATTTGTTTTTAGGGGATCGAGCTAAATTTCTGAATTTCAAAAATAACTGTAAGTTGTTTTTTGCCTTAAAACCTAAGTTCTCAGGGAACGCAGCACAGCAGGTTCAAATTGTCATCTCTCTCCTGCGCTGCGATCCTCAGGATTGGGCTTTTTCCCTGATACCTGGGGATCCTGTTTTGAGTAATGTTGATGCATTTTTTCTGGCTCTGGGGTTATTGTACGATGAACCTAATGTCACTGATCAAGCTGAAAAAGCCTTGTTGGCATTAAATCAGGGGCTTGAGGACGCTGAGTTATACTGTCAGAGATTCCGAAGGTGGGCAGTCCTGATCAAATGGAATGATGATGCTTTGGCAGCCCTTTTTCGGAAGGGTCTGTCAGAGAATGTAAAACATGTTATGGTGGGTTTCCCTGCTCCCTCTGGTCTCAATGATTCTATGTCATTAGCGATTCAAATTGACAGACGTTTGCGTGAGCGTAGAGGTATGCGTGGAATAGTGTTGCCTTGTGAACCAGCTTCTGAACCCATGCAGTGTGATAGAGTGGCTTCTGGGGCACAGCGTCATGAGTTTCGAAAACGCAATGGGTTATGTTTCTACTGTGGTGACGCCTCTCATACTATTTCGGTCTGCCCTAAGCGGGGAAGACGTTTTGCACGCTCAGTTGTCTTGGGTAGTGTTCAGACTAAATTTCTGTTGACTGTTACCCTGATTTGCTCCCTATCCACATTTTCTGCTCAGGCTTTTGTTGATTCGGGAGCAGCTATTAACCTGATGGATTTTGATTTTGCTAAACGTTGTGGGTTTCCCTTGATACCCCTACGGAAGTCTATTCCCCTACTGGGGATCGATTCTACCCCTTTGGCTGAGAATAAACCCCAGTTCTCTACTTAGGTGATAATGAGGGTTGAACCTGATCATCAGGAGAGTTGCAAATTTTTGGTGCTGTATAATCTGCATGACATTATTGTACTGGGTTTCCCTTGGTTACAGTCTCATAATCCTGTTTTGGATTGGAAATCTGTGTCTGTGACCAGTTGGGGCTGCCAATGTGTTGGTGCCAACACTCTTGTTTTTTCTGCCTCTCCCCAGGCTCAGGATGTTCCTGACTTTTTGACTGATTTTTCTGATGTGTTTAGCGAAAGTAAATCTGCATCCTTGCCCCCCCATAGGAGCTATGACTGCGCTATTGAATTAGTGCCTGGTAGTAAATTCCCTAATGCTCGCCTTTTTAACTTGTCTGTACCTGGACATGACGCCATGCGGTCTTATATCAAGGAGTCATTGGAGAAGGGTCATATCAGACCATCGTCTTTACCCTTGGGTGCCGGTTTTTTCTTTGTGGCCAAAAAGGATGGTTCATTAAGGCCGTGTATTGATTATCGTCTCTTGAACAATATCACTGTGAAATATCAATATCCGTTACCCTTGATTTCTGACCTATTTTCCAGGGTGAAAAGTGCTACTTGGTTTACCAAGCTTGACCTCAGGGGGGCATATAACCTTATTCGCGTTAAGCACGGGGATGAATGGAAGACAGCATTTAATACCCCAGAGGGGCATTTTGAGTACCTAGTGATGCCCTTTGGGCTCACTAATGCTCCTTCCGTCTTCCAGTCCTTCATGAATGACATTTTCAGGGATTTTGTGGATAAATTTCTGATTGTTTATTTGGATGATATCTTGATTTTTTCCAATGATTGGGACTCTAATGTGAAACATGTTCGGACTGTGTTCCAGATTTTGAGAGAGAATGCTCTGTATGTGAAGGGATCAAAGTGTCTTTTTGGCGTGCAGAGGATCTCATTTCTGGGATTCATTTTGTCCCCGTCTGTTATTGAAATGGACCCGGTCAAGGTTCAGGCCATCTGTGATTAGGTCCAACCTACTTCATTAAAGGCTCTTCAGAGATTCTTGGGTTTTGCCAATTTTTATCGTAAATTTATTGGTAATTTCTCGGTTATTGATAAACCATTGACTGATTTGACCAAGAAGGTTCTGATGTGGTGAATTGGCCTCCTGAGGCAGTTTCTGCGTTTCAGGAGCTTAAGCAGAGATTCACTTCTGCTCCTGTTCTACGGCAGCCTGATGTTTCTCTGCCATTTCAGGTGGAGGTTGATGCCTCTGAAATTGGGGCAGGTGCCGTTTTGTCCCAAAGAGATCCAGAGACCTCTAAAAGTAACCCTTGTGCCTTTTTCTCTCGAAAATTTTCTCCAACTGAACGTAATTATGACGTGGGTAATCGGGAGTTATTGGCCATGAAGTGGGCTTTTGAAGAGTGGAGACATTGGCTGGAGGGAGCCAAACATCAGGTGGTGTTCCTCACGGACCATAAGACTCTGGTTTATCTGGAATCAGCCAAGCGACTTAATCCTAGACAGGCCAGGTGGGCCTTGTTTTTCACACGTTTTAATTTTGTGGTTTCCTTTCTTCCTGGCACTAAGAATGTTAAAGCGGATGCCCTCTCGAGGAGTTTCCTTGCTGACTCTCCCGAATTATCTGATCCTACTGTTATTTTGAAAGAGGGTGTAGTTCTTTCCGCCATCTCGCCCAATTTGAGACTGGCTCTGGAAGGGTGTCAGGAGGATAAACCCGAACTCTGCCCTATGGGAAATTGTTTGTCCCAGACCGGTGGAAAAAGAGTGTGATGTCTGAGATTCATTGTTCCGCATTGGCCGGTCATCCCGGAATTTTTGGTACCAGAGACTTGGTTAGTCGGTCCTTTTGGTGGCCTACTTTGTCTCGTGATGTCAGGGAATTTGTGCAGTCCTGCGGGACTTGCTCTCGCTCCAAGCCTTGCTCTCGCCCTAGTGGTTTGTTGATGTCATTGCCTGTGCCCAAGAGACCATGGACCCATATCTCTATGGATTTCATTTCCGACCTCCCTGTTTCTCAGAGAATGACCGTTATCTGGGTGATTTGTGATAGGTTTTCCAAAATGATACATCTTGTGCCATTACCTAAGTTGCCTTCCTCCTCCGAATTGGTGCCTTTGTTCCTTCAGCACGTGGTTCGGTTACACGGTATTCCTGAGAACATTGTGTCTGACAGAGGAGTCCAGTTTGTTTCCAGATTTTGGAGGACTTTTTGTTCTAAACTTGGTGTTCAATTGTCTTTCTCCTCAGCTTTTCATCCTCAGACCAATGGACAAACTGAGAGAACAAACCAGACATTGGAGACTTATCTGAGATGCTTTGTGTCTGCTGATCAGGATGACTGGGTCTCTTTTTTGCCTTTGGCTGAGTTTGCCCTTAATAATAGGGCTAGCTCTGCAACCTTGATGTCTCCATTTTTCTGCAATTTTGGGTTTCACCCTCGATTTTCTTCAGGACAGACGGAGGCTTCTGTCTGTCCAGGTGTTGACTCTGTTGTGGAACGTATGCAGCAGATTTGGGACCAGGTAGTGGAGAGGTTGTCCCTCTCTCAGGAGAGGGCCCAGCGGTTTGCCAACCGGCATAGGACTGATGGTCCTCGGTTTGAAGTGGGGGACTTGGTCTGGTTGTCCTCAAGAAATATCCCTATGAGAGTTGCATCTCCTAAGTTTAAGCCTAGGTTCATTGGACCTTATAAGATCATGGAGATTCTTAATCCTGTTTCCTTTCGTTTACTTCTTCCAGGGACATTTAAGATCCATAACGTGTTCCACAAGTCCTTATTGAAGAGGTTTGTCGAGCCAGTGGCTCCTATGGCTGTGCCTCCTGACCCTGTTTTGGTTGAGGGCATTCTGGAGTATGTGGTTGAGAAAATATTGGATTCTCGTTTTCTTAGACGGAAACTCCAGTATTTGGTTAAGTGGAGAGGTTATGGTCAGGAGGACAATTCTTGGGTGTTTGCTTCGGACATCCATGCTAGAAGACTCATCCGTGCATATCACAGAGCTCATCCTGACTGACCTGGTTGCCCAAATGAGGGTTCGGTGACCCCTCCTCAAGGGGGGTACTGTTGTGAATGTGCTAGAAATGAATTCTGAGCAGAAGCTCCCTCTGATGGTTACAAACAGTACTGAACTATTCAATGAATATTGTGAAGATTGGCGATCAGGTGTTACAGACTGGTCTTATATAAGGGAGGTTCCCTTCCATCAGGGTTGCCGGTGATCAATTGTTCTGGTCTCTACTTTTGTTCCTGGTTCACTTTGAAGCTTGCTGTTTCGTGCCTGCATCTTCTGCTAACAGATAAGACATTTTCTTCTTTTAGTTTTTTGTGCTTGCTTTTTGCATTTTGTCCTGCACTTCTGTGGGGGTCTGCCAGGTCCCCTCCGGGGGCTTGTGCTCCTCTCAGTTTAGTTCAGCCAGTTGTTTGTTCATTTGCCTTTTCCAGTTTTTTCTGTGGCTGCGGCTTAGTTTTGTTACACCAGAGAACTAATTTAGGTGGTAGAGGTCGTGTGATCTCAGGTGTTTTTGCAATTAGTGTGTTGGTATTTTTTTAGGGTTTTTTGGATTGCAGTAAGTGACCTTCCTATCCTTTTCTGTCTAGGAAGATTGGGCCCCAACGTTTGCTCATACTATTTTCTGTCTGTGTCTGTATTTCCTCTTGTCTAACCGCCAATACATGTTTGGGGGCTTCCTATGTTCTTTGGGGATCTGCTCCGGGCAGATAGTTTTCCTCTTTCTATCTTTAGGTGAAGTTAGCTTCTCAGGCTGTGACGAGGCGTCTAGGACCAACGTAGGTACGCTCCACGGCTGCCTTTAGTTGTGGTGGTTAGTCAGGGTACTGCAATCCAATAGATTCCAACCTCTCTGGTGTATTGCCTTTTTTGCCTGCTCTCCTCAGCTACCAAATCATAACAGGAGCCACTGTTGTTTGTTCATTTGCCTTTTCCAGGTTTTTCAGTGGCTGCGGCTGAGTTTTGTTACACCAGAGAACTAATTTAGGTGGTAGAGGTCGTGTGATCTCAGGTGTTTTTGCAATTAGTAGCGTTGGCTTTTTTTTAGTGTTTTTTGGATTGCAGTAAGTATCCTTCCTATCCGTTTCTGTCTAGGCAGATTGGGCCCTAACGTTTGCTCATACTATTTTCTGTCTGTGTCTGTATTTCCTCTTGTCTAACCGCCATTACATGTTTGGGGGCTTCCTATGTTCTTTGGGGATCTGCTCCGGGGCAGATAGCTTTCCTCTTTCTATCTTTAGGTGTAGTTATCCTCTCAGGCTGTGACGAGGCGTCTAGGACCAACGTAGGAACGCTCCACAGCTGCCTTTAGTTGTGGTGGTTAGTCATGGTACTGCAATCCAGTAGATTCCAACCTCTCTGGTGTATTGCCGTTTTTGCCTGCTCTCCTCAGCTACCAAAACATAACAAAAACCTCAATCTTTGATTTTTTGCATCATACAACTTGGGAGTGCCAAATTTATTTCAATTTGATACTGTTAGTCTATGCATTGACTGCAAGGCCCGGTCTGCATCAAATTCAAACGCACCCCAAAAAGGCTTTGAATCGACCTAGTGGACGTACACAGGCAAACCAAGTTTACAGTATTCATTTTGTTCACTGCCATACTGTTAGCCAAAGCATTGAATGCAAGGCCCGCCCCAAAGTAACACACACCCCAATAAGCCTTTGAACCCACATACTTGATGGCCACCTGAAAGCATTCTTCTATTAATTTGTTACTCCCATATTGTTTGGCTACGCAGTGAATAGTTGAGTCTGAAGACCCGGCAGTGGACAATTGCAGTGTTGACGCTGAAGACCCAGCGATGGACCATAGCAGTGTTGTCGCTAAAGACCCTGCAGTTTAAAATTGCATTGCTGGCGCTGAAGCCCAGCACTGGACAATTGCAGTGTTGATGCTAAAGACCCAGCTGTGTACAATTGCAGTGTTGACAATAAAGACCCTGTAGTGCAGCATTTCATTGTTGAGCCTGAAGAATCATCAGTCTAGAATTGCACTGTTGAGGCTTAAGAACCTGCATGTTATGATTTGGTAGCTGAGGAGTGCAGGTAAAAAGGCAATACACCAGAGCAGTTGGAATCTATGAGATTGCAGTACCCTGACTAACCACCACAACTAGAGGCAGCCGTGGAGCGTTCCTACGTTGGTCCTAGACGCCTCGTCACAGCCTGAGAACTAACTAACCTAAAGATAGAAAGAGGAAAGCTATCTGCCCCGGAGCAGATCCCCAAAGAAATAGAAAGCCCCCAAACATGTAATGGCGGTTAGACAAGAAGAAATACTGACACAGACAGAAAATAGTATGAGCAAACGTTGGGGCCCAAACTATCAAATAGAAAAGGATAGGAAGGGCTACTTACTGCAATCCCAAAAAACCTGAAAAGCACCAACTTACTAATTTCAAAGACACCTGAGATCACACGACCTCTACCACCTAAATTAGTTCTCTGGTGTAACAAAATCAAAACAGCAGCCACTGAAAAAACTGGAAAAAGCAAAAGTACAAACATCAGTGGCTGAACTAAACTGAGAGGGCAAAAGCCCCCGGAGGGGACCCTGAAGGCCCCCACAGAAGTGCAGGACAAAATGCAAAAATCAAGCACAAAAACAAAAAGAAGAAAATGTCTTATCTGTTAGCAGGAGATGCAGACACGACACAGCAGGCTACAAGGGAAACAGGAATCAAGGATTGAGACCAGAACAATTGATCACCGGCAACCCTGATGGGAAGGCGACTCCCTTATATAAGACCAGTCAGTAACACCTGATTCCCAATCCTCACAATCTTCACTGGACAGACCAGTACCGCTTGTAACCACCAGAGGGAGCCTCTGCTCAGAACCATCTCAAGCCCATTCACAACAGTACCCCCCTTGAGGAGGGGTCACCGAACCCTCATTTGAGCAACCAGGTCGGTCAGGATGAGTTCTATGATACGCACGGATGAGTCTCCTAGCATGGATGTCCGAAGCAAACACCCAAGAATTGTCTTCCTGACCATAACCTCTCCACTTAACCAAATACTGGAGTTTCCGTCTAGAAAAACGAGAATCTAATATTTTCTCAACCACATACTCCAGATTGCCCTCAACCAAAACAGGGTCAGGAGGACAGCAGCAGGAACCACTGGCTCAACAAACCTCTTCAACAAGGACTTGTGGAACACGTTATGGATCTTAAATGTCCCTGGAAGAAGCAAACGAAAAGAAACAGGATTAAGAATCTCCATGATCTTATAAGGTCCAATGAACCTAGGCTTAAATTTAGGAGATGCTACTCTCATAGGAATATTTTTTGAGGACAACCAGACCAAGTCCCCTACTTTAAACCGAGGACCATCAGTCCTATGCCGGTTAGCAAACCGCTGGGCCCTCTCCTGAGAGAGGGACAACCTCTCCACTACCTGGTCCCAAATCTGTGCATACGCTCCACAACAGAGTCAACACCTGGACAGACAGAAGCCTCCTCTGTCCTGAAGAAAATCGAGGGTGAAACCCAGAATTACAGAAAAAACGGAGACATCAAAGTGGCAGAGCTAGCCCTACTATTAAGAGCAAACTCAGCCAAAGGCAAAAAAGAGACCCAGTCATCCTGATCAGCAGACACAAAGCATCTTAGATAAGTCTCCAATGTCTGGTTTGTTCTCTCAGTTTGACCATTGGTCTGAGGATGAAATGCCGAGGAGAAAGACAATTGAACACCCAGTTTAGAACAAAAGGTCCTCCAAAATCTGGAAACAAACTGGACTCCTCTGTCAGACACAATGTTCTCAGGAATGCCGTGTAAACTAACCACGTGCTGAAGGAACAACGGCACCAATTCAGAGGAGGAAGGCAACTTAGGTAATGGCACAAGATGTATCATCTTGGAAAACCTATCACAAATCACCCAGATGGCGGTCATTCTCTGAGAAACAGGAAGGTCGGAAATGAAATCCATAGAGATATGGGTCCATGGTCTCTTGGGCACAGGCAATGGCATCAACAAACCACTAGAGCGAGAGCAAGGCTTGGAGCGAGAGCAAGTCCCCAGGACTGCACAAATTCCCTGACATCACGAGACAAGGTAGGCCACCAAAAGGACCGACTAACCAAGGTCTCTGGTACCAAAAATTCCGGTATGCCCAGCCAACGCGGACAATGAATATCAGACATCACACTCTTTTTCCACTGGTCCAGGACAAACAATTTTCCAACAGGGCAGCGCTGGGCCTATCCTCCTGACACCCCTCCAGAGCAAGTCTCAAATTGGGTGAGATGGCGGAAAGAACTACACCCTCTTTCAAAATAACAGAAGGATCAGATAACTCAGGAGAGTCCGCAAGGAAACTCCTCGAGAGGGCATCCGCCTTAACATTCTTAGTGCCAGGAAGAAAGGAAACCACAAAATTAAAACGTGTGAAAAACAAGGCCCACCTGGCCTGTCTAGGATTGAGTCGCTTGGCAGATTCCAGATAAACCAGATTCTTATGGTCCGTAAGGACCACCACCTGATGTTTGGCTCCCTCCAGCCAATGTCTCCACTCTTCAAAAGCCCACTTCATGGCCAATAACTCCCGATTACCCACGTCATAATTACGTTCAGTAGGAGAAAATTTTCGAGAGAAAAAGGCACAAGGGTTACTTTTAGAGGTCTCTGGATCTTTTTGGGACAAAACGGCACCTGCCCCAATTTCAGAGGCATCAACCTCCACCTGAAATGGCAGAGAAACATCAGGCTGCCGTAGAACAGGAGCAGAAGTGAATCTTTGCTTAAGTTCCTGAAATGCAGAGACTGCCTCAGGAGGCCAATTCACCACATCAGAACCCTTTTGGTCAAATCAGTTAATGGTTTAACAATAACCGAGAAATTACCAATAAATTTACGATAAAAATTGGCAAAACCCAAAAATCTTGAAGAGCCTTTAATGAAGTAGGTTGGACCCAATCACAGATGGCCTGAACCTTGACCGGGTCCATTTCAATAACAGATGGGGACAAAATGAATCCCAGAAATGAGATCCTCTGTACGCCAAAAAGACACTTTGATCCCTTCACATACAGAGCATTCTCTCTCAAAATCTGGAATACAGTTCGAACATGTTTCACATGAGAGTCCCAGTCATTAGAAAAAATCAAGATATCATCCAAATAAACAATCAGAAATTTATCCACAAAATCCCTGAAAATGTCATTCATGAAGGACTGGAAGACAGAAGGAGCATTAGTGAGCCCAAAGGGCATCACAAGGTACTCAAAATGCCCCTCAGGGGTATTGAATGCCGTCTTCCATTCATCCCCGTGCTTAATGCGAATAAGGTTATATGCCCCCCTGAGGTCAAGCTTGGTAAACCAAGTAGCGTTTTTCACCCTGGAAAACAGGTCAGAAATCAAGGGTAACGGGTATTGATATTTCACAGTAATATTGTTCAAAAGACGATAATCAATACACGGCCTTAATGAACCATCCTTTTTGGCCACAAAGAAAAAACCGGCACCTAAGGGTGAAGAGGATGGTCTGATATGACCCTTCTCCAATGACTCCTTGATATAAGACCGCATAGCGTCATGTTCAGGTACAGACAAGTTAAAAAGGCGACCTTTAGGGAATTTACTACCAGGCACTAATTCAATAGCGCAGTCATAGCTCCTATGGGGAGGCAAGGATGCAGATTTACTTTCGCTAAACACATCAGAAAAATCAATCAAAAAGTCAGGAACATCCTGAGCCTGGGGGAGGCAGAAAAAACAGGAGTGTTGGTATTAACACATTGGCAGCCCCAACTGGTTACAGACACAGATTTCCAATCCAAAACAGGATTATGAGACTGTAACCAAGGGAAACCCAGCGATAATTCATGCAGATTATATAGAACCAAAATTTGCACACTCTGGTGTCAGTTCAACCTCATATCTGTCATGTGATGCATTGCATCGAAGATCGTCGCGGTTGCACATTTTGACTTCTCACAGCTGAGCTGCTGTTTCTTTGTGTTTGGCAGCTAGGGAGTTAATTCTGTCTGTGCTCGGTGCTGGGACTGGGTGCAGTTTCTCCCGGCTGCAATTGATTATTTGTTGATTGGTTTCCTTTAAATTCCTGGTTGTCTGCTTGGGGAGTTGCCAGTGAAACCTTCATGCAGACCACAGATAGGAATGAATCTGTATAGACTTTAGTTGTGAGCTCCTTAGTTGTTCTAAGCTCAACTTGGTTAGAGTTTATTTCCCAGACCATTTATGTTCCTTTGGTGTTTGAGTGTGTATGCAAGCGAGTGTTATCCTGTCTGTCTTATATGTCTAATCTGTGTATTTAGCTAAGATCAGCCCATATCCCTTTGGTGGTAGTCAGGATCCTTCTTAGGACTGATTACAGGGTTCAGGGTCTGATAGGAGACAGGGTTAGGTTGGTGACTTGGACCTCTGAACCATTATCAGTACCTCCAAGGTGAGGGATTAGTTAGGACCCCAGTTTAGGGTCAGGTTAGATCCCGGTCCACCTCTTTCCTGTTTCAGCTCATCAAGTCCTCAAGATTAACCCTGAGTTCAGCAGATATCGTGTCAGGTAAATCTATTCTATACTTACATGCTGATGTTGCTATACTAGTTGTTGTATAGAGTGTTGTTCCTGTATTAATAGTTTACTGACATTGTATACATATCATTAGACAGCGTGACATTTTCACTGGCCATAAAAATTATCTCCAGTTACCATGGATCCAGTAGCCCAGCTGGCTCTGCAGTTGCAGGGATTATCCATGGAGCTGACGGACATTAAGTCCAAAGTTTTGTCTCCCCTGGAGCAAACCAGAGTTGAACCTAAGGTTGCTCTCCCGGACAGGTTCACTGGTGGGCGAGACAAATTTTTCACCTTCCGGGAGGCATGTAAATTGTATTTTCGGCTTCGGCCTCGATCATCAGGGAGTGAGGAGCAGAGAGTGGGAATTGTTATCTCACTTCTGCAAGGGGACCCTCAATCCTGGGCATTTTCCCTTCCTCCGGGATCCCCGGCTCTACTGTCTGTAGATCAATTTTTTACTGCCCTGGGATTGGTATATGATGACCCAGATCGGGTCTCTCTTGCTGAGACAAAATTACGTAAGATACAGCAGGGAGATCGTCCGGCAGAGGAATTTGCTTCTGAGTTTCGTAGATGGGCCACAGATACTCAGTGGAATGACCCAGCTCTTAGGAGCCAGTTTTGTCATGGGCTTTCTGATAAATTAAAAGACGTTTTGGCTCAGTATGAGTCTCCTCCTTCTCTGGAGGCTGCTATGGCCTTAGCTATCCGTACTGATAGACGGCTTCGGGAGAGGGGTGAGGTAACCCCACTCCCTGTTGTTTCTCCACCTACCACTAAAGTCCCTTATGTTGAGGTTCCCCTTGTCTGTTCGATGAGCCTATGCAGTTGGGAGGGACATCATTTCGTAGGAGGGGATTGGCGGTACGCCGCAGGACTAGAAGATGTTTTTTCTGCGGGAAAGAGGGACATTTTGTTGGAGAATGTCCATCCCGTGCCTTGTTGAGCCAAAAGTCGCCGGAAAACTGTTAATCCCAGGTTGTGTGGTGGACGACAACCTGGGAGTATGTATTTCATCCGCCAGTTCTTCTCAGTTCCTTGTACCAGTGGAGGTGGTAGTTGGTACGAGAGTGGAGAGATTGTCTGTTCTTCTTGATAGTGGTTCCGGGGCTAATCTGGTTGACGCTCAGTTTGCTCAGGCTCAAGGTATGCATCTGAGTGTATTGGTCAAACCGATCCCTATATTCTCCATTGACGCCAGGCCTCTCGGCCAAGGTAGCTTTGTTCATGAGGTTCATAACATTGACCTTCGGGTAGGGGCAATACATAGGGAACAATTATCTTGTTATGTGTTGGAGGGTCTACCTACTCCCATTGTGTTGGGACTTCCTTGGTTGGTTAAACATAACCCTGTGATTAATTGGCAGTCCAGAGAAATAAGCCAATGGGGTGAGTTTTGCAAAAGCAACTGCATGAACACAGTCATCAGTGCGGTCGTGCCTAGTACATTGCCTCCTTTTTTGGAGGATTTTGGGGATGTTTTCTCTGAGGAGGGGTGTCAGGAGTTGCCTCCTCATCGCGTGTATGACTGCTCTATTAATCTCCTTCCTGATGCTAAGTTGCCTAAAGCTAGGTTGTATAATCTTTCTGGTCCTGAGAGGCAGGCTATGAAAGATTATATTTCTGAAAGTCTGGCCAAAGGGCATATTAGACCTTCATCTTCCCCAGTAGCCGCGGGTTCTTCTTTGTGAAGAAGAAAGATGGAGGCCTACGCCCTTGCTTGGATTTCCGCGAACTTAATCGGATTACTGTTCGAGATCCGTATCCACTCCCTCTTATTCCTGATCTCTTCAATCAAATTGTTGGCGCCAAATGGTTTTCTAAATTGGATCTCAGGGGGGCGTATAATCTGATTAGGATAAAAGAGGGGGATGAGTGGAAAACGGCGTTTAACACGCCGGAGGGACATTATGAGAACCTAGTCATGCCTTTTGGTCTGACTACTGCACCAGCAGTATTCCAACATTTTGTTAATGACATTTTTCGTCACCTTGTGGGGCTGTTTGTGGTTGTATATTTGGACGACATTTTAATTTACTCGCCAGATCTTGTGTCTCATCAGGAGCATGTGAGACAGGTGTTGCAGATCTTGCGAGACAATAAATTATACGCCAAACTGGAGAAGTGTGTATTTGCCGTACAGGAACTTCAGTTTTTGGGTTTTTTGGTGTCAGCCTCCGGTTTCCGTATGGACCCTGAAAAGGTGAGAGCAGTGCTTGAATGGGATCAGCCAGGGGATCTTAAGGCTCTGCAGCGTTTTTTGGGGTTTGCTAACTACTACCGGAAATTTATTTGTAATTTCTCATCTGTCGTCAAACCTCTCACTGACATGACAAGAAAAGGGACGGATTTTTCTAAATGGTCGGACAAAGCTTGCCAAGCCTTTTCCTCTTTGAAGAAATGTTTTGCTTCGGCACCCGTTCTCATCCAACCAGATGCATCTCAGCCGTTCATTGTGGAGGTGGATGCGTCTGACGTAGGGGTGGGTGCTATATTGTCCCAGGGTCCGTCCCCTGGTAAATGGCATCCGTGCGCTTTCTTTTCTAAGAAATTGTCGTCCGCCGAAAGGAATTATGATATCGGCAATAGGGAACTTTTGGCCATTAAGTTAGCTTTTGAAGAATGGCGTCACTTTTTGGAGGGGGCAGTCCACCCGGTTACCGTTATTACTGATCACAAGAACCTGTTGTATTTGGAATCCGCTAAGCGTCTGAATTCCAGACAAGCTCGATGGTCGTTGTTTTTTACCAGGTTTAATTTTGTCGTCACTTATCGCCCGGGGTCTAAGAATGTAAAGGCTGATGCCTTGTCTCGCAGTTTCCCAGGGGCCGGGAAAACGGATGACCCGAGTCCTATCCTTCAGGAGGGGGTGGTAGTGTCGGCTGTATTTTCTGAGCTTGAGGAGGAGGTGTTAGAGGCTCAGGGGGACGCCCCTGCAGGACCTCCAGGGAGACTGTTTGTCCCAAATCTGTTGAGACAAAAGGTTATTGAGGCACATCATAATTCTGCTCTAGCAGGACATCCAGGGAGTAAGGCTACTTTAGATCTCCTTTCTCGCCGGTTTTGGTGGCCTAATGCTAATAAAGATGTTATAACTTTTGTCGCGTCATGTGGGGTGTGTGCTCGCTCTAAAACCCCTCATACCCGTCCGTCTGGGACCCTTTTACCCTTGAAACTTCCGGAGCGTCCATGGACTCATTTATCTATGGACTTCATTACGGACCTTCCTCCGTCGTCAGGGAATACTGTCATACTGGTGGTTGTTGACAGGTTCAGTAAGATGGCACATTTCGTTGCTCTTCCTGCACTCCCTAATGCTAAAACTCTGGCGCAGGTGTTCATTAGGGAGATCGTTAGACTTCATGGGTTGCCTTCTGATGTGGTGTCAGATAGGGGGTCTCAGTTTGTGTCCAAATTTTGGAGGGCATTTTGTTTACGTCGGGGGATGCAATTGTCATTTTCCTCGGCTTTTCATCCGCAGACCAATGGTCAGACAGAGCGTCTGAATCAGAGCTTAGAGACATATCTCCGGTGTTTGTCTCAGAGAACCAAGAGGACTGGTCTTCTTTCTTGCCTCTGGCAGAGTTCGCTCTTAACAACAGGCGGAGCGAGTCCACTGGTAAGTCCCCGTTTTTTGGGGCATATGGTTTTCATCCCCAGTTTTGTACTTTCAATGGGGGGGGCCCTTCTGGGGTTCCTGAGGAGGAGCGTTTCTCGTCGTCACTTGCTTCTGTGTGGAGAGGTGTATTGAATAATCTGAGTGCGATGGGGAACCGTTACAAACGTATGGCTGATAGGAGGAGAGTTTCTGGTCCAGATCTGAATGTGAACGATCTGGTATGGTTGTCTACCAGGAATATAAAACTTAAAGTGCCCTCCTGGAAACTGGGTCCCAGATTCATCGGGCCGTACAGGATCAGTTCCATAATTAATCCTGTGGCATTTCGTCTGGACCTCCCTCCTACGTTTAAAATTCATAATGTGTTCCACAAGTCATTACTTAAAAGGTATGTGGCACCAGTCATACCGTCACCTCTACCTCCTCCTCCTGTGTTGGTCAATGGTAACTTGGAATTTCAAGTATCAAAGATCATT
>JARQOD010010866.1:0-25642 GCA_033576555.1 Oophaga sylvatica
CTCCTCTTGGTCATTGGGCAGAAAGGAGCGGGAAAGTGCATCAGCTTTGATGTGCTTGTCAGCTGGCTGAAAATGCAGAACAAAATCAAAACGGGCAAAAAATAGCGACCACCTAGCTTGACGCGGGTTCAGTCTTTGCGGGGACTCCAAATAGACCAGGTTCTTGTGGTTGGTATAAATGACTGTAGGGACTACTCCCTCGAGACGGTACTCCCACTCCTCTAGAGCCATCTTGATTGCTAACAACCCTCGGTCACCAATCGAGTACTTGTGCTTGGGAGCAGAGAAGACCTTGGAGAAGAAACCGCAAGTCACCATATGACCGGAAGAAGACTTTTGGGTAAGAACTGCTCCAGACCCATAAGATGAAGCATCTACTTCCAGAAAGAATTGCTTGTTCACGTCTGGTCGATTTAATACTGGAGCGGAAGAGAATGCCTGTATCTGGGAGAAATAAGTGTTCTCAGCCTCTGGGGTCCATATCTTCGGATCAGGATCAGCACCCTTATGGATCATGGCAGAGATGAGAGCGGTCCAGGAAGAGAAATGCAGAATGTATTTGTCGAATTCCAGGAATCGCAGGATAGCTTTAACACCGTCAGGACGAAGCCACTCAAGGATGGAAGTGTAAGGTTCTTTGTCTCTTTTGACATGTTCCTTGAAACTCAGTTTTCCGTCGGCCATTTTGCTTTCTGTCTTGCTGCAGCTATCTTGCCCTCAGTTAATATGGAGGTTCCAGCTTTCATGTTCCCGCCCTGATTCTCTCCTCTTGCTTCTTAAGCAGCCTCAGCTGAACAATCAGTGCTCCTGAATCAAGCTTCAGTCAGCCTGTGACCTGACTCCTGGAAACCTAGGATTTTGGACTCCAGCTATTTCCTACTGAGGAACTTTGGAACACTTTTGGACTCTGGAAACCTGCTGTCTGGTGAATCCATGTTTGCAGAGGAATTACGGTACAGAGAAGAGATCCTGAACCTGCTTTGGAGAGTTATTGTAGAGCTTGAAGTTACTCTGGCCTGCTGTGTCTCCTGCCTCTGTTCCTGCAAACTGTGACCTTTTCTGCATGCTTGTATGAAGTAATACAAGTCATTTCATATCAACCTGTGTCTCATGTGTTTTCCTCGCACCCAAGCACAAGACGCTATAGGAACTGTACACTATACATGACAAGATTCAGGAGCCAATGTTTAGTGTCTGCTGGGTCTGGGAAAGCCGTGTCTGCTGTGACTGTGGATATCAGATGTCCGTTTAATACCTTATGTGATGACAGTGGTTGTGACTTCTCACAACCATTCCAGGTGAGCGCATTCCCTTAAATGTTACTTGGAGTGTTACCACAGGTAAACACTATTTTTTTTTTTTTCTCTTCTCCTTCCAGCACTTCTGCCTTAAAAGATCTGGAAGATGGAGGCCCGCATAAAGGAGCTTTGCGGAGTGACTGATACAATCCTTGCAGATATACAGACTATAAAGACCCGTTTTGCAAGCCTACAGGACCTCACTAATCATAATTTGCAAGTGTTTGGACAGACTACCCAGGAATTGCGAGCCAGGATTGAGGCTCTAGAGGAACGAGCCCAGGCTCCTGCCATAACCCCGAGTTCTGGGATCCCCAAATTACCTCCTTTTCGTTTTGGCGGTGAACGTGAGAAATTCAGGGGATTTATTAATCAATGCAATTTATTTTTCTCTGCACATGCTTCACAATTTCCCACTGAACGATCCAAAGTGCTTACTATAATCATGTTGCTTACCAATAAGGCTTTGATGTGGGCAAACCCTCTGATTGAGACTGAGGATGATTGTTTGAATCACCTTGATGCTTTTATTTCAGCCATGGGGCAGGTGTTTGATGACCCCAATCGAGGTGCAACAGCTGAAGCAGCCATGTTAACTTTGCGCCAAGGTAAGCGTTCAGTAGCCGAATATGCCCTGGATTTCAGGAGATGGGCTCTTGATACCACTTGGGACACTTCCGCTAAAAAATCTATTTTTCGGAAAGGGTTGTCTCCACTGATTAAGGATGAACTTGCTCGTGCCGACCCTCCCACTGCGTTAGGTGACTTTATTAACTATTGTATCCGTATTGATGCTCGTCTGACTGAACGCAGACAAGAGAGATGGTTCGAAAATAATCGCACTAACCTTTTCTACCTCCCTCCTCAGCTAAGGAACCTTTGAGTAGGATCACAAGGGAACCAGAACCTGAACCCATGCAGGTGGACTCTTTACAAAGACGGGTTAGTGATGCACGCAAAGAACATCGTATAAAGGAAAATCTATGTTTCTACTGTGGTAAGTCAGGGCACTTCATTATAAACTGCCCCAGCCGTTCTCGTAAGACTACTGCAGCAGTCATTCACTGTGAGTGTTGCGAGAGGAGCTCTGTCATGTCCGAGCCTCAGGCTCCAGAGAGATCTGCTGCAAGAGATCTTGATTTCTCGGACTTAAACTCTGTTAGTTCTGGGGACGATGACGGTATAAACGCTGCAATTTTTCAAGTTTCCTCAGCGGTGTCCCAGCTGAGTTGTAAAAGAAACAATTCTCATTGCTTCCTTTCCATCAAACTCTGGGTTGACTCAGTCTGGGTGTCTAGCTCTGCTATGATCGACTCAGGAGCAAGTGGAAATTTTATGGATATCTCCTTTGCTCTGAAACAGGGGATACGTTCAGTGAAGAAGGCTACTCCAGTACAGATGGAGACTGTGGATGGCTCTCTACTGACTTCTGGACCAGTGGATCAAGAAACAGAGCCTTTGAGGGTCCTTATGGGTAAAGATCATCAGGAGAAAATGTCTTTTATGCTTATCTCTTCTCCCCACTTTCCCATTATTCTAGGGCTACCATGGCTGCAGGCGCAGAATCCTACGATTAACTGGGAGACCAAGGAATTACACTTTCCGGAGAAACAGATGAGTCAAGGAGTTTCAGCTTGCTCTGTTCCTAAAGGAACCATGTCAGTCCCTGAACTACCAGCTGTATACCAGGACTATGTGGATTTATGTGACAAGAAGAACGCTGATCAGCTTCCTCCTCACCGTCCATATGATTGTCCAATTGAATTATTGCCTGGAGCCGAGATACCTTTTGGTAAGATCTACCCCCTAGCGGGCCCGAGCTAAAAGCTTTGAAGGATTATATAGACGAAAATTTAGCCAAGGGCTTCATACGCCCCTCTTCATCTCCCGCAGGTGCACCCATCTTCTTTGTGAAGAAGAAAGATGGATCTCTGAGACCCTGCATAGACTATAGGGAACTCAATAAGGTTACTATTAGAAACCGTTATCCATTGCCTTTAATCCCTGAGTTGTTGGAGAGAGTGCGGCATGCCAAAATTTTCTCTAAACTGGATCTCCGTGGGGCCTATAACTTGGTCCGTATTAGACCTGGGGATGAATGGAAGACTGCTTTCAGGTCACGCTATGGACACTTTGAATATCTAGTTATGCCTTTTGGTCTGAGTACCGCCCCAGCCACTTTCCAACACTTCGTGAATGATATCTTCAGGGATCTCCTAGATACATTTGTGGTGATTTATCTGGATGATATCTAATTTTTTCTAACTCCACAGAGGAACATCATGGACATGTGAGAATGGTCTTAGAACGCCTAAGACAAAACCATCTCTACATCAAACTTGAAAATGTGAATTCCATAGGACCGAAATTCAATTTCTGGGGTATGTACTATCTACGCAAGGGATTAGTATGGATGGAAGCAAGACCCAAGCCATCAAGGATTGGCCAATTCCTAGAAATGTGAAGGAGGTGCAGCGCTTCATCGGGTTTGCCAACTTCTATAGACGTTTCATTAAGAATTTTCTGAGGTAGTGTCACCTATCACCCAACTTACCCGGAAACAGTCTAGGTTCTCCTGGACCCCGCAAGCTCAGGAAGCATTTTCCTGTTTAAAGGATAAATTTACCACCGCACCTATCTTAGTACATCCCAACCCCGAGCTTGCCTTCATAATAGAGGTGGATGCTTCAGACTGTGCCGTTGGAGCTATACTCTCTCAGAGAACAGGTGAGAAGAATGTCTTGCATCCCTGTGCCTTCTTTTCCCAGCAGTTGTCTTCGGCTGAGAGGAACTACGATGTGGGCAATAGAGAATTGTTGGCCATTATTGCCGCCTTCAAGGAATGGAGACACCTTCTTCAGGGAGCTGCACAGCAAATAGTCGTCCTGACAGACCATCGTAACCTTGAATTTATCAGGTCGGCTAAGTGCCTGACTCCTCGCCAGGCTCGCTGGAATCTTTTCCTAAACCAATTTAATTTTGTCATTTCTTATAGACCAGGATCGCGCAATGGAAAGGCTGATGCACTCTCTAGGATTCATTCAGCAGAGACACGTCCACTTACTCCTCCTAAGACTATTCTTCCTGACTCTAGATTCCTGGGAGTGATTCATAATCAAGACCTACTTAAGGACATCAAGGAAGCATACCATGCGGATTCTTTGTTGGCTCAACCCCCAAGGGACGTAAGTCTTGTCTTTAAGAATGGTGTGTGGATTCAGGACAACGTCTGTATATACCTGAAACAGTCAGATTGAGAGTATTGCAACTCATCCACGATTCCAAGATACCCGGGGCATAGGGGAATTCTAAAGACACACAAGAATTTCTTTCTCGTTTCTTTTGGTGGCCCACTTACAGGAAAGATGTTTTAAACTATGTCACTTCATGTGAAGTCTGTGCAAGATGCAAAACACCTCGCTCCTCACCAACTGGTCTGTTGCAACCTCTTCCCACCCCGTCCCGCCCGTGGGGATCCATTTCTATGGACTTCATTGTGGAGTTACCAACCTCTCAAGGGAAGAACACCATTCTAGTGGTGGTTGACCGTCTAACAAAGGCAGCTCATTTTATCCCTTGTGTCGGCTTACCCACTGCAAAACAGACATCAGACTTGATGATTAAGAATGTGTTTCGCTTACATGGAGTACCGGATGAGGTCATTTCGGATCGAGGGGTGCAATTCACTTCAAGGTTTGGGCAAAATTTCTGTGCAGCATTGGACATTAAAGTAAACCTTTCTTCTGCTTTTCATCCCCAGACTAATGGACAGACAGAACGAACCAATCAGACCCTGGAGCAGTATCTCCGCTGTTTTATCTGCCACCTACAGATGATTGGGTGGATCTACTTCCACTGGCTGAGTTCTCTTATAACAACTCTCAGAGCGCCTCCACTAAGCATCTCCTTTTTACTCCAATCTAGGTTATCATCCTAACATTCTTCCTCGATTTCCTGGAACCCCGCAGCTAGGAAGCATTTCTGTTAAAGGAAATTTACACGCACCTAATAGTAATCAACCGAGCTTGCCTTCAATAGAGGTGATGCTTCAGACTGTACGTTGGAGCTAAACTCTGCACCAGATCAGGTAGAAGAATGTCTTGCATCTGTGCTTCTTTTCCCAGCATGTGTCTTGGACTGAGAGGAACTACGATGTGGATAGAGATTTGCCATATGCGCTTAAGAATGGGACACTCTCAGGACTTGCACGAAATATCGTCGGAATGTAACGATTACTTAAGTGCTGATCTCCATCTTCGGAATCTTTTCCAAAATCTTAATCATTGTCTTTCATTAGTCCAGATCGCCAATGGGGGACATCCTAGAGTCATTCAGCAGGATGCACTTCTCCTTAAAGCCCGACTCATTCTGGAGTGATGAACAATTTAGGACAAGAAGCTACTGCATTCCTGGACAGTAATCATTGCAAATTGTGTATCAGGCTACGAACCAACCTGGAACCATCAAGTAAAGCCTATGCTAGTGTTGAGCATTCCGAACCGCAAGTATCGGTATCGCCGATATTCGCGTTATCGGAATTCCGATACTAATTCCGATACTTTTCCATATCTATACGGAATCGAAGTTCCAAATTCTTTGAGAGGCAATGTGATTTTAGTCAGCCAATGAGGAATCCTACAAGTGTGGGCACATCCTGTAATGAGCGGTCATCTTAACTAATGGCATGGCTGTGATTGGCTGCTGAAATGATGTCAGAATGCACTATAAAAGGCGCCGCAGCCATTTTAGCGTCACTGTGCTGTGAACTCAGTTAGGGACAGAACCTGCTGTGCTGACTCTGAGGGACAGTTAGATATTGCGATTTTGTGTACTACTGTGCTTGAGGCAGCTAGTTTACCACCGCTGTGTAAAGCTTCATTTTGCCAGTGTTGTTTTAACAGCTCGTGAAAGGGTGTGTGTGGTTTTTTACTTTTTTGACAGTGCAGGTGACGCTGCAGTTTGTCTGCATCCACCGCTGTTTGTAGGCATCTGCACGTGTCACTTTTCTTTTTTTTTTTTATTTTATTTAGTGGAATTGGTGCAGCTCCATTATATTAGAAAAAATCAAATCTATTAGTGTGACGTGCTTCCATCCGTATACAATACATTGGTTGCAAACACTATAGAAGTACAGAAAGGAGCTTTTCACAGATTGTGGACAGTTGTGTTTCAGTGTTCACTTCAGTCTGTGTTTTTTACTTTTTTGAGTGCAGATCACGCTCCAGTTACTGTTCAAGCACTGCTGCTTGTACTCTGCTGAGCGTGTCTCAGTGGCTCATCCTTTTCATTTATCTCCAATTGGTTCTGCTACATTCCATTTAAAATAAATCTAATCTATTAGTGTGACGCGCTTCCATCCGTATACAATACATTGGTTGCAAACACTATAGAAGTACAGAAGGAGAGCTTTTCACAGATTGTGGACAGTTGTGTTTCAGTGTTCACTTCAGTCTGTGTTTTTTACTTTTTTGAGTGCAGATCACGCTCCAGTTACTTGTTCAAGCACTGCTGCTTGTACTCTGCTGAGCGTGTCTCAGTGGCTCATCCTTTTCATTTATCTCCAATTGGTTCTGCTACATTCCATTTAAAATAAATCTAATCTATTAGTGTGACGCGCTTCCATCCGTATACAATACATTGGTTGCAAACACTATAGAAGTACAAAAGAGTAGCTTTTCACAGATTGTGGACAGTTGTGTTTCAGTGTTCACTTCAGTCTGTGTTTTTTACTTTTTTGAGTGCAGATCACGCTCCAGTTACTGTTCAAGCACTGCTGCTTGTACTCTGCTGAGCGTGTCTCAGTGGCTCATCCTTTTCATTTATCTCCAATTGGTTCTGCTACATTCCATTTAAAATAAATCTAATCTATTAGTGTGACGCGCTTCCATCCGTATACAATACATTGGTTGCAAACACTATAGAAGTACAGAAAGGAGCTTTTCACAGATTGTGGACAGTTGTGTTTCAGTGTTCACTTCAGTCTGTGTTTTTTACTTTTTTGAGTGCAGATCACGCTCCAGTTACTGTTCAAGCACTGCTGCTTGTACTCTGCTGAGCTGTCTCAGTGGCTCATCCTTTTCATTTATCTCAATTGGTTCTGCTACATTCCATTTAAAATAAATCTAATCTATTAGTGTGACGCGCTTCCATCCGTATACAATACATTGGTTGCAAACAATATAGAAGTACACAAACGGGCCTTTCACAGCTACTGAACATGGGTTTTTAATTTTTAACTAAAATATGTATTTTTTCAAATGACACAAATATAAGTAATGTTGAAGAGGAATAGTCCTACATCCATTGTTTGCACAATATTACAGGTGTACATCATGTCCCTTAATCAACAATGTATTATTATATTTACTTGTATGCTTTTATTTAAAAGCCAAGAACACAGAAGGATAACCTTCGCACTGCAGCTGTTGTCAAAGTTCAACCCACATTATGCACTTCCAACATTGCAGCATTTGAGGCATGATGTGAGTTGGATTGGTCAAAGTTATGGAGTGAGAAGGTTCACCATCAGTACCCTATAGCATAAGTATGCTTTTGTGTTAGCATTTGTGTTAGACATGTGGATATCTGCCATAATATGTCACAATTATTTAGTTACAGATTTGTTACCAACACTAATCATTGAATGGTTTTAAATTTGACGTTTCACTTGTTTACAGCTTAGAAATAAGGTGTAGCCTGATATCTATGTGTAGCACTAGCCACTTTAACATGTCATGTTTTTTTAAACATGTGTAGCTAGGTAGCAGTAATTTTTGCCGGACACACAGCAGGGGAACAGCAGGCGTTACTGAACCCCACTATCACTATAGCTTGTGTATTGGTCTGTGGACACGACACTTCTGAGCAGCAACTGGCAGTGTTGTAGCCCAGGGAGTATAGCTCAGGTGGTAGAAAGATGAACATAACAGGAGACATGGAAAACGTTGCAACCAGTTAGTTAATCTGAAACCGGACAGGCAAATTCAGGCGAGATCCATGCCTAGTTCATTTTCAGAAAAGTAAGCCGTTCTACATTATCGTAGGATAGTCGCATGCAACGGTCTGTTAGTACACCACCTGCAGCAGTAAAGACGCGCTCCGATAATACACTGGCAGCAGATCAAGCCAGCACCTCCAATGCATACTGGCTAAGCTCTGGCCATGTATCCAGCTTAGAGACACAAAACTTGAATGGGGAAGAGCCATCTGAGAGTACACTGAGAGGGCAAGACATGTAGTCTGTCACCATCTTACGGAAATGTTGCCTCCTGCTGACTGGAGCCGTCTCGGATGGTGTAGACATTGGTGGCGCTGCCACAAAACTTCGACACATTTGGAACATACTGTTCTTGCCCTGTGCAGAGGCGCTGCTTGTGCTCCCTCTTGTTGCAGAGCTGTCTCCACTGCCTCGACGCACAGAGCTGCTTTGTAAATCAGTAGCAGCAGCAGTGCTCTCGGCTGGAATGGAGAACATTATGGATTGCACCAGTGTGTCTTGGTACTTCCGCATTTTACGCTCCCGGTTCAACGGTGTGATGAGGCTTTGTAAGTTGTCCCGGTAGCGAGGGTCTAGGAGGGTGTACACCCAATAATCAGACGTGGTGTGAATGTGTTCGATGCGGCGGTCGTTTCTCAGCCACTGCAGCATGAAATCAACCATGTGCTGCAGACTCCCAACTGGCCAAGAAACGTTGTCCCCTGCAAGAGGCGTCATCTCCGCCTGCTGTGCATCACCCCACCCTTGGTCTACATACTGACTAGAGCATTGTCTACCTCCCTCTGGAGCGATGTCTTCCTCCTCCATTGACTCCTCCTCATCCTCCTCACAAAGTCCTTCAAATACATATAAATTTACAAAATTTAAAACTCAAAATTTAAAAACTTTGTATCATAATTCTGTAACATCAGTTTATGGAAAACAATAGCATTACAAAAGGATAGACAAAAAATGTACATTATGTGCTTTGTAAATACATTAAAAGTTTGTAATGGTTATGAAAATATAGACAGCGACTCTGGAGGTTCAATTGTTGATACAGCATGGTACTTTGAAAGTCCTCCAGCCCTTTGTGAGGAACCACGTTGCGCTGACTGTCCAGAAGGTGATGGAATTTGTGACTCCTCATCCTCCACCTCTTCCAAAACCTCATGCCTTAGTGCTTGCAGTGTTTTTTGAAGCAGGCAGATAAGGGGGACAGTCAGGCTGACTAGTGCATCATCTGCACTCGCCATCCGCGTTGACTCATCAAACGCACGCAAAACGTGGCAGATATCCTTCATAGAGTTATTCGCCACTCATTACACTGGCAGTGGCTGCCCATTCATTATAGGATCCAATTCTAATTACTGGTTCTCACCAACAAAGCTCTCCACAGCGCAGCACCCCCCTACATCTCCTCCCTTATTTATATTTATCGGCCTAACCGACTGCTGCACTCTGCAAACGACCTTCGACTAACCTCTGCACTAATCCGTACCTCCCACTCCCAACTCCAAGACTTCACCCGCGCTGCGCCAATCCTCTGGAATGCTCTACCCCAAGAAATTAGGACTATCCGCAATTTGGATGGTTTCAGGCGCTCCCTCAAAACACATTTGTTCACAGTGGCCTATCACATTCACTAATCAAAGTCATTCTATGTGTAATTCTGTGTGTGTAGCCCATTCACTATCTCCATGCATCCCTCACTTCCTTAAAATGGCTGGACCATCATTGTAAAAACACCATTGTATATAAACACCTGTACTTTGTATCTCCCACACCTCATTGTAGATTGTAAGCTTTCACCAGCAGGGGCGGCTGATTTTGCTTTAATTATTGTATTGTTAACGTTGTTACTTATGACTCGTGTTTTGAAACTGTTAAACTGTAAAGCACTGCGGAATATTATGGCGCTATATAAATAAATAATATTATTATTCTTATTATAGAGGCCCACTCAGTAGTGGTGAAGTGTGAACGCCGCAAATTGCGAGTTGACTGCGCCTGATGCAGCTGATACTCCATTACTGTTGGCTGCTGCTCACACAACCGCTCCAACATATGTAACGAGGAATTCCACCTGGTGGGTACGTCACATATGATGCGATGTTCATGAAGGTGAAATCTGCGTTGCAGAGCTGCAATCAGCGATCTGGCCATGCTGGAACGTCGCAAGTGAGCGCACTCTAGGCGGACCTTGTGCAGCAGTGCATCAAGATCCGGATAGTCCCTCAAAAAACTCTGCACGACCAAGTTGAGCACATATGACAGACATGGTATGTGAGTGAGGTTGCCAAGGCCCAGAGCTGACACCAGATTTCGGCCATTGTCACACACTACCAAGCCTGCCTGTAGATTCTCTTCCAAAAACCACACGTCGCTCTCCTGCTTTATGGCATTACAGAGCTCCTGCGCTGTGTGGCTAAGATTCCCCATGGAAATTAATTTCAGGATGGCCTGTTGACATTTGGACACGGCTGTGCTCATATCGGTCGCAACAGGTAAACGTTCACGGGTCCATGTGGAGGTAGACCGTGACGGCTCCTGCAGCGATGATTCTGAGGAACTGGAATAGGAGGAGGAATCAATGTGTACAGACTTGATTCCTGCAATCCTTGGAGTTGGCAGAACACGTACAGCGCCACTCGCAAGATCAGTACCCGGCTGCACAACATTGACCCAATGGGCAGTGAGGGAAAGGTATTGTCCCTGGCCATGGGTGTTAGAACCCTCTTGTTAGGTTTTGTTTCAGTTTGCTGGTCACATGACCTTTTTTCCCTATTTAGTCTGGCTCCGCCCTTCTGGCTTTGCTTGACTTCATTGTATTATCTACTGTTAAGCTAGCCGGGTGCTTAGGTGCCTTAATCTGTCAGTTTTGCTTGATGTTAGGATCACAAAGTATTTATTTTTCTGTTTAATTATCCATGCTACAATTTATGTTAGGAGGTGTCCACCTTTTCTCACAGTCCCTAGATCTTGTAGGGATTACTCCCTCGCAACTATAGGTCTTCGTTCACACTAGATGAGGACTTTAGCGGGTCTGGTCGCAGGATCAGGTTCCCCGTTACATCGTAGGGATTCAGCTTAGTTGTATTGTAGGGACAGAATTCCCTTCTTTCCTTACTGGTTGTAGCAGATCATAACAATGGGTACTGGTCCACGCATCGGTGGTCAGGTGGACCTTGCTACTGAGGGCTTTTAGTAGCGCATGTTTAATTTTTCCCTCAACATGCTTTTGCAGACCAGGGACGGCTTGCCTGCTGAAATGAAATCGGCTTGGCACATTGTATTGTGGGATTGACAATGATATTCAGTTACGGAAACTGTCTGTCTCCACCAGCCTGAATCACAGCATTTCAAGGGACAGGAGTTTTGCAATGCCAGCATTCAGAGCCTGTGCTCGTGCATGGTTTGCGGAGTATGGCCGTCTTTTATCCCATGCCTGTGCTACCGATGGCTGTTTTGTGGCCTGGGAGTGTGAGGATGACAGGGAACTTGCTGCTGTGTGTGGAATAACAGTTTGTCTCTGGACAACAGTGGCCGAGGTTCTTCCATGGCGATCCTGTGAGGAAGCATAACCAGCTGTGTGTGAGCTCGATGAAGAGGCTTCAACACAACCTGAAGATGTAGGTGCTGCTGTAGGTTGGCCTACATCTCTAGTGTGTCTTTGTAACTCAACTACGTGCTTTGTCCGCACATGTTTCCACATATTTGTGGTATTGAGGTGACTGACACTTTTAGCTATTTTTAATTTTTAATTACACAGCTTGCATTTCACATAGCAAATATCATGTGCAAGTGTGTGAAAAAAGGACCACGCAGTGCAAGTCCTGGGAGCGCACGTTTTGACTTTTGGAAGACAACTGCTCCGAACAGGTGCCAAACTGGAGGCTACAGGCAACCGAGTCTGCAGCCTAACTCTCCCTCCTGTTTGTACCGTTGGGGCAATGTCTTCCTCTATCTTCCTTCTATCACTAACCATTTCTCTAGGCCTCTCCCAGCTTTCAACCAAAGTACTGGTTCTCACCCACAAAGCTCTCCACAGTGCAGCACCCCTCCTACATCTCCTCCCTCATTTCTATCTATCGGCCTAACCGACTGCTGCGCTCTGCAAACGACTTTCGACTAACCTCTGCACTAATACGTACCTCACACTCCCGACTCCAAGACTTCTCCTGCTCTACGCCAATCCTCTGGAATGCTGTACCCCAAGAAATTAGGACTATCCACAATTTGCATGGTTTCAGGCGCTCCCTCAAAACACATTTGTTCAGAGCGGCCTATCACATTCACTAATCAAAGTCATTCTATGTATTCTGTGTAAGTGTGTGTGTGTCTCTAGCCCATTCACTATCTCCATCCCTCAGTCCCTTAAGATGGCTGGAACATCATTGTAAATGCACCATTGTATATAAACACCTATACTTTGTATCTCCCCCATCTCATTGTACATTGTAAGCTGTCACGAGCAGGGGCGACTTATTTAGCTTAAATTATTGTATTGTTAACGTTGTTACTTATGACTTGTGTTCTGAAACGGCTAAACTGTAAAGCGCTGCGGAATATGATGGCGCTATATAAATAAATATTATTATTATTCCTCTGAGCTGCTCCCACCACCTTCCTGTTCCTCATGCCATGTTGGGTCTTGGACCTCATCATCTCCACTACCCTCTTCCAACACCTGCTGTTGGGTGGTCTGGCCAGCACCATGCTCAACAGAAACTGGCACCTGGGTCTCATCATCATCAGATGCGTTCTGCGGTGTGCTGACCATCGGCACTGTCTCACCCGCCTCTTCAGATTCAGAGAGACACAGCTGTTGCGCATCACTGCATACTCCCTCTTCACATTACAGAATGCTGCTTGGCTGGGCCCCTGTTTGCAAGCCAATAGATTCTGAGAACAGAAGCAGACACTCAGCTGGCTCCTGTACAGAACTCTCTGACTGCCTGGGCAATTTGCCAGGCGGTGAAGAGACAGATGGTTGCCCAACAGTGCTGTGGTCCTGAGAGGAGGTGGAAGCAATTGAAGTCGATGCATTGGCTGACATCCAAACAACAACGGCTTCAATTTGTTCTTCCCGCAGCAGGGGGGTACTCCGAGCTCCTACAAAAGTGCGCATAAAGGAACGCTCACGGGGAAAACTGGTGGATGCTGTGTCACTGGGGGCCGCAGCAGCCACAGAATCCCCACGTCCTCTCCCTGAAGAAACTCCACGACCACGTGCCTTACTCCCTGCCTTCTTCATCTTGGTAGATTGATAAAGAAACTCTGAAAAGTTATAAGGTCTAAGTGTGGTTATTCCGCAGAGACTGCAGTGAACACTGCACACAACTGATTCACTACCCAATGCGTCTCAGCAGGAAGGCAGTCTGTGCGTCAAAACAAAGGCACAAGCATACATCCATGTACCCTGTTTATACAGCTATATAAAAAAAATTATGTAGTAGTGACGCACACTTTATTGAGGTACAGTATTACATCGCCATTCACCATCTGTGGCTATGCAGTTCATCTATATATACCTTATCTATCTGTTGTCATGCTTCCAAGTCGACAGTCAGCCATAAATAGCAATTTTCACTATGCACTATGCACTTTTTAAAGGTTATGTTTGTTAATAAAAATGATTATTGCCACATATTATGAGTATTACATGATGGAAATTGTATAATTTTGTATAAAATATTTAGGGGACATTATTCAGCAAATGGAACATTTTAGTAATATCACAGATAACTTGTAATGCTGATGATGTTTTGAAGTCAGACATTCATTGTCTATACAATAAAAATGGTGTACATACTGTTACTTATCCATCATTAATGGATTCAGATATGTACTTGTATGCTTTTATGTACAACCGTATAGCAGATTCCTTAACTAATTTATTTTGTGGTTTGCATTGCTGTTCAACATGTTAATGTATGTGTTTATGTTTGTCAATTCTTTATTTATCTAGATATTAGTTTAAATGAAATCATCATCTTATGGTAGTAAAGGTTATCTTTCTCTTGTTTGAAGTATAGACATTTAAAATTGACAGGTAACAAGGAAATTACTTGATCTAGTATTTAAACATCCTCCTTGACCCTGGGCTCCAACACCGCCAGTTGTTGCTCGGAAGTGCTGTTAGCACAGTCAACACTTGCTCCTGTGTTACTGGGGTTCAGTAACGTCAGCTGGTCCTCGGTTGTGCCATTGGCTCTTTTCCTTCTGCTGCCCCTCCGGGTTCCAGCACAGTCAGCTGGTCCTCGTTACTTGCATTGGCTCTTGTACCTTCTGCTACCCGTCCGGGTTCCAGTACCGTCAACTGGTTCTCCGCAGTGCCTTTGGCCTAGGTGCCTCCATCTCGGTATCCGAGTTCCAGCAACGTCTGCTGGTCCTTGGTAGTGCTTTGGAGCACAGGTACCTCCTGCTTAGTAACCGTGTCCCAGTAACGTCAGCTGGTCCTCGGTTGTGCCATTGGCTCTTTTCCTTCTGCTGCCCCTCCGGGTTCCAGCACAGTCAGCTGGTCCTCGTTACTTGCATTGGCTCTTGTACCTTCTGCTACCGTCCGGGTTCAGTACCGTCAGCTGGTTCTCCGCAGTGCCTTTGGCCTAGGTGCCTCCATCTCGGTATCCGAGTTCCAGCAACGTCTGCTGGTCCTTGGTAGTGCTTTGGAGCACAGGTACCTCCTGCTTAGTAACCGTGTCCCAGTAACATCAGCTGGTACAAGATTGTGCTACAAATACAAGATACGGAACAAGAGACACAAGAACAATAAGCAGAAGATCTAAAAGCAGAAGAACATGAAGTATAAGACCAAAATGAAGAGCAAAATATATGCTCTAAATTCTAAGCAGAAGAAGACTAAGCAGTGTATGGGGGTGAGTCCGTTCCTCCTCGTGGTGCCCCTGGAAAATGCCTGCTGCTGCAGGCTAAACTGAACACGGACAAATACTGTTGTAATTTAAATCTTTTGTGACAGCAAGAACGGAAGGATGAAAAATTCATACTTTGACAGATTACAAGTACAGGATTCTCTGTCACAAATAAGAATATGATGAAGAAGATGAAGCAGAATATGAATAAGAATAATAGTTTAATAAGAAGAATATGAGTAATGTTAACAAAGATGAATAGCAAGAAGTTTAAGAAGAAGATAAAGAAGGTGAAGATGAAGAATAATTTGATGAAAAAGATGATGCTGCAGAAGATTATGAAGGAGAAAGTGTGTGAAAAGTTAAAAAGGTGAAGATGAAGAGCATGGAAGTTGTGTAATATACATATTTGCCAAAATATAAAAAACGTTAACATTGTCAATTTCTTCGTCAATCCGAACATCTTTAAAAAAAAAAATATTTATGCTATTCCATTTGATTGGGTTAAACATCTATGCCTTTAATGTCTCCTCAACCTTCCCCAATACATTCTACATTACTCTTTCTTGTTTTCCTTCATGTACAATTAACCAACAAGGCAAGAATGGGTTTTTTTTAATTTCGATATTTTGTTCCCATAGACTTACATGGGACTTCCGGTATCGGTATCGGGTATCGCCGATATTTTAGTGATATCGGCGATACCATTCCGATTCCGATACTTTAGGATATCGGAAAGTATCGCTCAACTCTAGACGTAAGTCTTGTTTTTAAGAATGGTGTGTGGATTCAGGGACAACGTCTGTATATACCTGAAACAGTCAGATTGAGAGTATTGCAACTCATCCACGATTCCAAGATAGCCGGGCATAGGGGAATTCTAAAGACACAAGAATTTCTTTCTCGTTTCTTTTGGTGGCCCACTTACAGGAAAGATGTTTTAAACTATGTCACTTCATGTGAAGTCTGTGCAAGATGCAAAACACCTCGCTCCTCACCAACTGGTCTGTTACAACCTCTTCCCACCCCGTCCCGCCCGTGGGGATCCATTTCTATGGACTTCATTGTGGAGTTACCAACCTCTCAAGGGAAGAACACCATTCTAGTGGTGGTTGATCATCTAACAAAGGCAGCTCATTTTATCCCTTGTGTCAGTTTACCCACTGCAAAACAGACATCAGACTTAATGATTAAGAATGTGTTTCGCTTACATGGAGTACCGGATGAGGTCATTTCGGATCGAGGGGTGCAATTCACTTCAAGGTTTTGGCAAAATTTCTGTGCCGCATTGGACATTAAAGTAAACCTTTCTTCTGCTTTTCATCCCCAGACTAATGGACAGACAGAACGAACCAATCAGATCCTGGAGCAGTATCTCCGCTGCTTTATCTGCCACCTACAAGATGATTGGGTGGATCTACTTCCACTGGCTGAGTTCTCTTATAACAACTCTCAGAGCGCCTCCACTAAGCAGTCTCCTTTTTACTCCAATCTAGGTTATCATCCTAACATTCTTCCTCGATTTCCCATAGATATGCCCTTGCCGGCAGTGGCTGAAAGAATCACTTCTTTACAAAAGAATATGGATCTTCTAAAGGAAAATCTAGAATTGGCTCAGGAAAGGTACAAGAAAGCAGCAGATAAATTTTGTAAACCTGCACCAGCTTTCAAGGTAGGAGATTTGGTCTGGCTGTCAACCAGAAATCTTAAAATAAAGATTCCATCGTCTAAATTGGGACATAAGTACATTGGACCTTATAAGATCAGTAAGATTATAAGTGCTGTTGCTTGTCGTCTTCAACTGCCCAGAACTATGAGAATCCACCCTGTCTTTCATGTATCCCTACTAAAGGCTGCAACACCCAATACGTTTCCTGGACGTTCTTCTCCTTGCCCTGACCCAGTGCTGGTCGATGGTCAAGAAGAATTTATGGTGGAAAGGATTCTAGATTCCAGGTTGTACAGAAATCAGTTGCAATATTTGATTAAATGGCAGGGCTATCCAGTGGAGGACAACTCATGGGAGCCAGTCAATAATGTAAATGCTCCTCGCCTGCTCCGCCAGTTTCATCAGAGGTACCCTGACAAGCCTGGTCTGAGGTCATCCGGAGGTTGTCCCTAAGGGGGGAGTAATGTAAGGTTCTTTGTCTCTTTTGACATGTTCCTTGAAACTCAGTTTTCCGTCGGCCATTTTGCTTTCTGTCTTTCTGCAGCTCTTGCCCTCAGTTAATATGGAGTTTCCAGTTTTCATGTTCCCGCCCTGATTCTCTCCTCTTGCTTCTTAAGCAGCCTCAGCTGAACAATCAGTGCTCCTGAATCAAGCTTCAGTCAGCCTGTGACCTGACTCCTGGAAACCTAGGATTTTGGACTCCAGCTATTTCCTACTGAGGAACTTTGGAACACTTTTGGACTCTGGAAACCTGCTGTCTGGTGAATCCATGTTTGCAGAGGAATTACGGTACAGAGAAGAGATCCTAAACCTGCTTTGGAGAGTTATTGTAGAGCTTGAAGTTACTCTGGCCTGCTGTGTCTCCTGCCTTTGTTCCTGCAAACTGTGACCTTTTCAGCATGCTTGTATGAAGTAATACAAGTCATTTCATATCAACCTGTGTCTCATGTGTTTTCCTCGCACCCAAGCACAAGACTCTATAGGAACTGTACACTATACATGACAGGAAGACACTTTCCAAGGATCTATCTCCAGGCTTGTGTCCGAGATACACACGTGGGCAAAATTGTTGGTTAATGACAGAAAAACCCACTATGAAAGAAATAACTTGAATCTGACAAAAGTAATAATAAATCAAAAATCTATGAAAATGAACAAATGAAAGTCAGACATTGCTTTTCAGCCATGCTTCCACAGAATTTTAAAAAAAATAAAACTCATGAAATCGGCCTGGACAGAAATGATGGTACCCATGAAAACAATGTGACAAAAGGGACATGTTAAATCGCGGTGTGTCCACTAATTAGCATCACAGGTGTCTACAATCTTGAAGTCAGTGAGTGGCCTGCATAGAGGCCTACAGATACTCACTGTGCTGTTTGGTGACATGGTGTGTATCACACTCAACATAGACCAGAGGAAGCGAAGGAAAGAGTTGTCTCAGGAGATTAGAAAGAAAATGATAGACATCCATGTTAAAGGTAAAAGTTATAAAACCATCTCCATAAGACCATCTCCGGTCATTGGCGTCAGCTAATGGAACTACTGCTCCCATCAGGCTACGCCTGCTGCTAATAGTGACAGCAGGAGTAGGTGTAGGTGACAGCAGGTGTATTCATCAGCCGGCGCCCACGCGCTAAATTAATTTTTAAAAAAAACGGCGTGGGTTCCCCTGTATTTTTGAGAACCAGCCAGGCAAAACTGACAGCTGTGGGATGCAACCCTCAGCTGTCAGCTTCAGCAAGGCTGGATATCAAGAATAGAGGGGTCCCCACGCTGTTTTTTTTATTATTTAAGTAAATAATTAAAAAAAAACTATGTGGGACCCACCCCATTTTTGACAACCAGCCTCGCTAAAGCAGCTGGAGGTTGGTATTTTCAGGCTGGTAAGGGGCCATTGATGTTTGCTCGGCCAGAATAAAGTCTTTAATTCAAGGAATGACAGACTCCTTTAATGATTCTAAATTGAACCATACTCACATCATCACCCATTCCATTGAATCCCTCATCTCCTGTAGTAAAACAAAAATAGAAAAACAACAATATCCCTCACCTGTCCGTCGTTCTGTCCCACGCTGTAATCCATGCCTGGGGATAAACAGTTTTCAACCTGGATGTTGCTAAGATGCGACCCTCCAGGCTGATAACCACTCAGGATTGAGCTGCTGCGAGCACAGCCTCAGTGACCAGCGGTGACCTCATCGACATTACGACAAGTTGTGTCGACCCGCCACCACAATTGTGGATTACCAGGGCAATGGGGTACTCAGAGCCGAGCCCATGGAAGTCTATGGGGTTTGTCACAGGTAGCGGTGGCTCGGTCTGTGGCCCTGGCGGTCTGGCGTATGTTGGGGGGAATATTTACAGGGGATTTGATATATTTACAGTTCGTGATGCCACCTGTAGTCTCTGGTAATTTGTACCAGCGCTGCTGTAGATCTCTGAGGGGATGGTGAGGCAGCTAGATGTCGGGTCCCCTACAGGTGGGACTCTTCCCTCAGGTCGGTAGTTATGGCAGGGTTGTGCAGGCATGCAATTAAATAACTCAGTCTCACACCGTCAGCGTCTTTCCATACCTTTTACTTGTAAGATGGTAAGGCAGGTCCCAGGGAGGCTGATGGGGTTAATGGAGGATGAGTTTTGAGGCAATGGCTGAGCAAGGCAGGGGCCTCCTTTACTTTCCAATGATGATGAGTCCAACCAGCATAAAGCGTAGTTCACTCCTGAAACTTCAGCTATTTCAAAGCTGTACTGCCCGGTCAGTTTTGTGGTGGAGCCTTCCAGTGATGAAACTAGGTTCTTCTATGCTTGGCCTAGCTCAAAGTTCCTATTCCACCTGACCCCTGTTACGTACTGACACTTCAAGGGCTGCTTTCTGTTACCTAAGGTCCAGTAAGCCTCTGGTTCTTTTACCACTATGCGTGAAGCTATAGTGATGCTTCGGTCTCCAGTGACCGGTGACAGTGTGCAGGATACTTCAATCCTAAAGCACTTCTGATTTCCTTCCACTGTGCCTTTCGACTTGCTCAAACTCTCAATCTCAGCACTGACTAGGCTAAGGTGAACTGGCTCACCTGTACTAGCCTCCACTACTGTACTGTCTCGCTGAATCGACAGGAATCTTGGTGCTCCAGACAGGCACTCCTTCTCCCTCCCTTCACCTCAGGAGACACTACTCGACTCTTGTGCTAAAAACCACACCCCTCTACACCCCTGCTGGGTGTGTCCGAGTGTATGTGATGTCATGAAGAGCCCTTAACCGTTACCTCTCCACTCATCCTCCTGGTATTGTGTACCTTAAATACCAGGGCTACACAAAGTCACTGAGGCTGTGTTCCCAGCCAAGCCCCTGAACTGCGGTGGCCTCGGTGAGATCCCCGCTAGCACAGTGAGAAAGTCCCACGGTGCAGAGGCGAGTTCACCGCAGTTCTCTTTGAGTAATTTCTCCCGGTGAACTCACCAAAGCACCGAGAGGCTTTTTCTCACTCCCCCCTTCTCCACAGTGCCTCTGATCACTCCCCTTTTCCACAAAGCTCATCATCCCTCCTTTTCCACACAGACACTCATCATCCCTCCTTCTCCACACAGACCCTCATCACTCCCCCTTTTCCACATAGCCCCTCATCATCATGAGCCCTTTTCCACGCAGCCCCTCATCATGCCCTTTTCCCACACAGCCCCTCATTATCATGCCCTCTTTTCCACACAGCCCCTCATTACCTTCTCTATGCAACCACACTCAAGTTACATCAACCCTTTCCAAAATACATCCTCAGAGTACTCATACTGAGTCCTGGGTCTTCATTCCTAACTGTTTAAGGGTCCATTGTACAGTCCCTCAGTCCTCTCCTCACAGGGCTCTATTGTGCAGTCCCTCAGTCCTCTCCTCACAGGGCTCCATTGTGCAGCCCCTCAGTTCTCTCCTCACAGGGCTCCAGGCTGCAGGCTCTCATTTCCTTCCTCTCCAGCAACCTCAGCACATCGCTGCTTCCTGCGATCAGGTCTTCATCTCCGGTCTGATGGAGGACCCGCCCCTTCCGGTGACCTGATTCCCTCAAAAAATCAACACCATTCTAGGAGCTCTGTGCTGTGTGCAGTCTCACAGTCTACTCTGGGCTGGCTCTGCTGTGCATGGTGTGTTATTCCATACCCGGTGCCGGCTGTCTGTCTGCACTGCTGAGCAACAAGTGATGGGAGGTAAGCGCTTTCTCATCATCTGCTGCTGCCGGCTTCTATAGATCTCATTGAGCGATCCGCAGCTGAGAAAGAGGTGAGCGAAATGAGATCAGTAGAAGCTGGCAGCAGCAGGTGATGAGAAAGCGCTCACTTCACATCACTTGTTGCTGAGCAGTGCAGACAGCCAGTCGGCACCAGGAATGGAATAACGCACTCACCGCTGGTGCACACAATCGTAATACAGGGCAGAGCAGGCACTAATGAATGAGGCAGGAGTCTGGTGCTAGTGAGGGGGAGGGCCCACTGGGTTGCGGGCCCACCGGAGGATTCTCCGATCTCCCGGTGGGCCAGTCCAACCATGCTCCTGTGTATAATGTCACTGGTGATCCCTGTATTACCTATACACTGATGCTATATACAGAGCTCCTGTGTATAATGTCACTGGTGATCACTGTATTACTTGTACACTGTACTCTATATACAGAGCTCCTGTGTATAATGTCACTGGTAATCACTGTATTACTTGTACACTGTACTTGTTATGTCCCATGAATGAGACATTTTACAGACTGTCCTGTGTATTTTACATGCTGTATTGCAGTCTCTCATATTGTTTACTGTTGCTATGTGTCCCTGTGTTTGCATAGCTGAAATCCTCCCTTTACATCAAGTTTGTCCCTTCTGTCTCTCTGTCTCCCTCTTCTGGTATGATGTCATTTCCTTCTTCTTTCTCCTGTGTTTCATTCTCCATCTTGATTTTATCAGATTCACATGTGTTTTCAGTCTGTCTGAAGAAAGTCTTTTTTACCTGCTGCTGTTTGTTGCATTCAACAAGAATTCTTAAAGAAATCAAAGTCTCTTCTGGATTCTTCATAACATGTGTGCCGGCAGCTGAGTTAAGCTATCTGCGATCGTCGCCAATTGTAAGTAGGGTGAAAGAGATCCAGCATCTCACAGAGCCATAGTTACAGCCACAGGCCCCGGGGACAGAATAGTAAAAAAGACTCTTCAGATTCATCTGTAAAACCCACAACTTCTATAAAGCTACAGAACTTCCTGCAGAGCATCCGCTCTCAACATATAAGAGTCTATACAGCTCCCCTTCTCCCTGTGAATCAGGATGGCTGAAGGAATGACTACACGGTCTCTGCCAGACCCATTGTCAGAGGAAGAGTGCATAGACCCTGATCCACCATTTAGTGAGAAGGCTAGACGTGTCACAAAGCCAACTTGGAAAATAAGGGAGAATCTAGAATCCAGTAAACATGATCTTCTCCGTGCAACAGCAGAGCTATGGCAAAAACTCTTATGCCACATAAATAGCCTATCTCAGCCTGCTTCTCTCCAACGACCACTGGAGGGAGCTCTCGCACAACTGTGTTCAGATTATCAATGTTATGCAGAAATAACAGACCAATATATCGCAGTGTTAAAAAGACTTAACCCATCAGTTACCTGCAAAGAGCTGCAAGCTTTCCAAAAACTTAACTCTGAGAGAGAAAGCATGGTGCGCGATATAAAAGCCAAAACAGAGGCAAGAATCGCACTAATAGCCGAGATGTCATCTTGCATTTCTGGCTCTGCCAGACAGTCAAAGCGAACATCTAAGTCACGCTCTTCAAAATCCTCAACCCTCAGCGAACAGCTCATAAAAGCACGTGCGGAAGCTGAGGCCACTAAAATACAAGCTGCCTTTGCTCAAAAGGAAACTGAAATGAAAACTGAGGCCACTAAAATACAAGCTGCCCTAGAGGCCATAGAAATGAAAACTGAGGCCACTAAAATACAAGGTGCCCTAGAGGCCCTAGAGAAGGAACGCCAACACGCCATAGCCATGGCAAAATTAAAGGTCCTGGAACAAGCCATCAGTGGGAGCCAAAGAGACAGCATCAGTTTAAGTGGTTTTGATACTGAAGACCCTCTTAAGCGTACTAGAGACTATGTACAAGGCCAACACAGCGCTATCCCTGCTCCTGCAATCCTTCCTGACCACACTGATGCTCCCCTGAGGCAACAGGACACAGCGTTTATCCCCATCCTGCACCCAAGGTCAGTACAATTACAATACGCTGCCAATCTTGTATCCTGATCCACCTCTGTGCACCGAAATGTACCAGAAATCTGCAAATCACCAAATCTTATACTCAGAATCCTACGTACAGGCCAATATGCAGGCCAGTCACCACACTCCGGTCAATCACACAATTCCAGTCCCATGTGTAGCAGAAACTAAGCTCATTAAGCCAGTTAATGGACTGAATGCCTACGCTGCCCCATACGTACCTGCATTCCCAGGTCAAATCACAGACTGTATGAACAAAGCAATCCAACCAGCATCGGTCCTTCCAAAATCGGAGAATGCTGATATGACTGGCCTCGCAAGGTACATGATTCGGCGTGATCTAACTAAGACCGGTCTTACAGAGTTTGACGATAAACCTGAGAACTACAGGGGTTGGAAGTGTACCTTTGAAACCACGATCAGTGATCTCGGCATCACCGCCGCTGAAGAGCTAGACCTGCTAATCAGGTGGCTTGGGCCACAATCCACGGATCGGGTCAAGAGACTTAAATCTGTCCACATCAGTAATCCCATTGCTGGTCTCACTGCCGCATGGAAGAGACTAGAAAGAAGCTATGGCAGTCCTGAGGTCATAGAAAGGGCCCTGTTCAAACGACTAGAGGATTTTCCAAAGGTATCTAATAAAGACAGTACAAGGTTCCAAGAGCTCAGCGACCTCCTGTTAGAGCTTCAGCTGGCCAAAGCAGACCCGTACCTTCCTGGCCTCAGCTACCTGGACACTGCTCATGGGGTAACCCCAATAGTTTCCAAGCTGCCGTCCAATATCCAAAATAAGTGGGCCATGCTTGGATCAAAATACAAAAGGGAAAACCAAGTCTCCTTCCCTCCATTTTCCTACTTCTGCGAGTTCATCGAAAATATCGCAGAGTGTAAGACCGATCCAAGTTTTTCCTATGGAGAACACAGCGACCCTGTTTCATCTACAAAACACGACAGTCCACGTCTTAACTACAGGAACCACCAAGCTCCAATGTCCATCAAGAAGACTGATGTTCTTCCGGCACCTTCAGTATCACAAGATACGAGCGACAAAGGTGAGAAGGTTGAGAATCCTAATCGCCAGTGTCCAATTCACAAACTACCACATCCCCTGAAGAAGTGCATCGGCTTCAGGAAGAAGCCCCTTCAAGAACGAAAGGAGCTCTTGAAGAAGTTTGGAGTATGCTTCAGGTGCTGCGCCTCTACCGAACATCTTGCTAAGGACTGTGTCATGCCCATCATGTGTCTAGAGTGCGACAGCGAAGACCACGTACAGGCGCTCCATCCATCACAGCCTGACTCTGCGTCTTCACCTTCTCCACCCACAAGCCATGGCGGGGAGAGTACAGACCAAGTGACAAGCCATGTTGCAGTATCTTCCTCATGCACCGATGTCTGTGGAGAAGGTCTTCGAGACAAGTCCTGTGCGAAGATTTGCCTGTCATGGGTGTATCCCAAGGGCCATCCAGAGAAGGCAGTCAAGGTGTACGTTAGCCTGGATGACCAGAGCAACAAATCATTAGCCAAGTCAGAACTCTTTGACTTGTTTGACTTAAAAGGAGACGTCTATCCCTACACCTTGGGCACCTGCAGCGGCGTTTTACAAACCTCTGGAAGAAGGGCCAGTGGTCTCATAATAACTTCTCTTGAGAAAGGCGCCACGGAGGTACCACTACCCACACTTGTAGAGTGTAACCAAATACCATTCAATAGGGAAGAAATCCCAACACCAGAAGTCGCTCTTCAGCATCCTCATCTCAGAATGATAGCCAAAGAGATGCCACCCCTGGATGATAAGGCAGACATCCTAATTCTCCTCGGCAGAGACATTATACGACTGCACAAGATGCGTCAACAAATCCACGGACTACTCAATGAACCATATGCCCAGCGCCTCGAGTTGGGCTGGGTCATCATTGGCAATGTCTGTAGTGACCAGACAAAGAATCAGAATGACATCTCCTCTTACAAAACCGTTATCACGTCGGATGACAACGACTTGTCCTCCCTGTCATACTCACGTCACCAATGGATGAAGGAGAAGTCAAACGACACTACGTGTCAACGGCAACCATCCAATATTTCAAGTCCGCTTTATCCTCGAGACTACAACCTCGAGATAACAGCATTCGATCCTTCAACCAAGGACAACAACTCACTACCTACAGAGGGAGACAAAGTGATCATCAGGGTCATGAGCGTCAAACCCACCGAAGACAACTATAACAGCTGGGTAGCTCCCTCACCTTCTCTTCCAGCAAAGACTAAGTTGCCAAGGGATCCACAGCAAGTAACTGCTAAGTTCCCAACCTTTGATACCCATCTCCATCACAAGCCTGGTCAAACTGAAGCCATGCTAGACTTCAGTGCTCAGAGTGAGAGCCGCTCTCTCAACAGCCTACCTCTGACCGATGGTGCCAGCGTTTTCCCCACGCAATTCAGCCTCAGCTCACTGGCGGATGTTGAACAAGACACGTTCACTTCCCAAGCATCACCCTGTAAGGAACTTGCTATCAAACGAGGAGCTTCGCCTGTTGAAAACAGCATCGACGGTCCTCTCGGGTTTAAGACACCCATCGCAGTTCTAGG
>JARQOD010010867.1:0-25637 GCA_033576555.1 Oophaga sylvatica
TACCACCAAAGGGAATGACCAGAACGGTTAATGAACGAAAGACATACAAGAAAGATAAGAAATAAAGTAAATAAAGTCTTACATACAACACTCACACACAGTAGGAACACCTTAGGTCTCAGAGAAAACTATAAGCTATAAGAGTAAAACAACTAAGGAGCTCTTAGCTTAAGTTATTCCCAGAACCGATCCAGTCTGCTAAACTATATGAAGCTTTCAACCGCATCCAACCCCAGACTGGCAGGAATAAAAAGGAAACTAATTAGAACATAATCAAAAGCAGCCGGGCGAGCTGGACCTAGTCTTAGCAAAGAGCTAGGTAAAATAACTCTCTCATAACCAAACACAAAGAAACAGCAGCTCAGCTGTGAGAAAGTAGAATGTGCAATCGCGACGACTTCGTGGCGATGCACCCTTGACACTGCTACATTACAAAACTAAAGAAGAAAATAACCGGTGCCTCTAGTGGTCACCTACAATCCAAATCTGGAGAGCTAAGGGGAGCTGCACGGAAACTACAACCTTTACTAACAAAAAGATGCCCGATTACAATCCATATTTCCAGACCCCCCACTACAGTTTTAGGCAGCCCCCAAATCTAAGAAGCATCATTGTCAGAAGCCCCTTCCTCCCAACAGCTGCAGGAACCTTTTCCTTGCAAACAGAAGAAGTGTAAAACATGTGCATCTATAATGACCACGGACAAGATAAAGATACCCAACTCCATCAGACACAATCCCAGGTACTTTCAGCTGCATCACATCTAATGTGGTGTACCTAATTATATGTACTAAATGTCCAACTGGGGGTCTGTATGTGGGGAGACCGGGCAAAACTGAAACAAGGATGATTCTCATCGCCACACGATAAGAAAAAAGAATGGTTACCTGTGGCAAAACACTTTTGTATGCCCGGTCATAGCATATGGATATGGAATTACTGGTATTAAAAACTAACTTCAAATCTGAGAAAGATAAAAGGTTTGGGAATACAAACTTATGATGACCTTTGACACTCTTAAGTGCTGGAATGAACGTGTCACATGGATTCAGTCATTCTATATCAATTAAGGAATCTGCGTCCTCTGACCTTCTAGGGGCATCAAACACAACACCAGACCCCAATCAGAGGGTAATAAAAACTCTCTCCTTACTATGATCTGTTCCAAATATTTATGTTCATTCCTCTGCCATAATGACAGTTCTGCTTCACGTCACTTGTCTTACCTATTGCACTATTCCTGTGTCCCTCTTGTGTATATAAAATTATTATATAGTGATTCTTCAGTTTTGTTTAGTCTTTGCCTGATGAAAGAGACCTGAGTAGTCTCGAAAGCTTGCAATTTGTTACCATCTTTTCAGTTAGCCATTAAAAGGTATCAACCACTGAGGACTCTCAAGTCTAAATATTTTTCTATCTACTGGCTAACACGGTACGAAGATACACATCTTTCCTATATAAAAAAAAATGGTCATTTGCAACCTGTGCCATGCCATGATCAGCAGGGTTATGACCACTAAGAGCCTAACCACCACCAGCATGATCAGGCACAAGTCACTAAGCACTCAACTCGGTGGGCCGAACGACTGGGTCCACAATTGGTGACACCACTGCCTCTTCCTCTGTGCTAGGTGCTTGTCAATCCCCTGGCCAGACACTGGTGCAGATGCCTGCACCTGTCCTTATGCATTTATTAATGCTTTATTATATAGCGCTATCAGAGTCCAAGCCCTGAGACAGATATTTTTGACAAGAAGGAAAAAGTTTAAAAAGATGGTCAAGCAATAAAATGGCCGACAAAACCATGTAACTCCCTAATTCCTTTGTGACCTTCAACCAGTGTCATACCTGGACACCTGCATGAGCTGTTCCCTTAAGCCCTTGGTGGTTTTTTGCTGCCCCTCCCTGCTAGTGTCTTGTCTGAGTGGGTTTTAGTGCCGCTGGGGGGGTCATAACGACAGGCACTTTCTCTGTTAACAGAAAATGCTGACAGGCTCACTCTGATAAAAATGAACAAAGCCTAGATTAGCCCCAACTTTTCCACACCACCAGATGACAGCAGCACTGAAGTGTTTTTAATCTTCAATATTTGAATGAGACCCACCAATTTGTTGCCTTCAAGGCTCCTATGGCTGACCCTGTTTGTAATTTTTGTCTGGCTTTGCACTGTGTGCAAGCATTCATGAGTGAAGGAGTACCACAATTACACTTGCTTCTCAATATTTGAATGAGGCACTACAGATGCCTTCAAGGGTGTATGGATGGCCCTGCTTGTAATTTTTGGTAAGCTTGCACTAGTGCATGGCCTTTAATAAATCTAGGAGTACCAATACATGACAATTTGAACAGAATGTGTATGAGGTCCTCCTTTATGTCTAATACAGGGTGTATCTGAGTCCCTCTTCCATATAATTTTTGGCACTTCTTGCTTCTTCATAATTTACACTGAAATTTCCAATTTTTTAATTTAAAAAAATTCAATTTTGGTTTACTTAAACCCCTTAATGTCCATGACTGCAAGTCCGTCATGGCAAGGTGTCAGTTCCGGCACCAGGACGGACTCTGCACGTCATGGCTTTGATCTACCACTGCGTGTAAACACGCAGTGGTAGATCAGTGCCGACAGCTGTCACAGACAGCTGACAGGCACGGCAAGCGGTGCGGGGACCTTTGCCGTCGGTCCCCGCACCTACAGCGCTGTGCTTGGTCAGTCAATCTGACTGACCCAAACACAGCAGCGATCGTGCAGGAGAAGCTGAAATTTCAGCTTCTCCAGCGCGATCAGTGCAGGAGCCGGCGCTGCAGTGGCCAGGCTTCCTGCACTGACGCCAGGAGCGGAGCCCCACCGCCCTGGCTGTTAACCCCCTGACTGCTGCGATCGAGCGCGATCGCAGAGCCAGGGGGAAGGCAGAGGGTCGGTTAGCTCCCTCTGCCTCAGATCGGCACCCTGCAATGTATTTGCAGGGCCATGTCTGCCTTGATGACCCGGGGTTGTCATGACAACCTCCGGGTCATTAGCTACGGGAAGCTGCTGTGATCATTGTCACAGCAGCTTCCACTATAGTTGCAATTGCATTGCAATGCCAGAGCATTGCAATGCATTGTAACTGCAATAAAAAGTAAAAAAAGTGAAAGTCCCATAAAGGACAAGTTAAAAAAAATCATTTTTTAAAAAAATTGAAAAAAAATATTAAAAAATAATTTAAAAAAATCCCCCTAAAAAATACACATTTTATGTAAAAAAAAATAAAAAAACAAAAAACATACACATGTTAGGTATCGCCACGTCCGTAAAAATCCCATCTATAAAAGCGTACCCTAGTTAACCCCTTCAGTGAAAGCCGTAAAAAAAAACACAAAAAAAGTAGTAAATTATACTTTTTCCAAGCGTATCATTATACCGCTTGGAAAAAGTGCAATAACACGCGATCAAAAAGTCAGATATAAATAATCATGGACCGCTGAAAACGTCATCTTGTCCCGCAAAAAAAAGCCGCTATACAGCATCATCAGCGAAAAAATAAAAAAGTTATAGCTCGCGGAATAAACTGATGCAAAAATAATTATTTTTTTCTATAAAATTTTTTATTGTGTAAAAAACGCCAAAACAAAAAAAAAATTATAAATGAGGAATCGCCGTAACCATAGTGACCCGAAGAAAAAAGCTGCTTTATCAATTTTACCACACACGGAACGGAGGAAAAAAAAAAAAAAAAAAACAATTCCTGAATTGCTGGTTTTTGTTCATTCTTGATTCCACAAAATCGAATAGGAAACGATCAAAAAACGTTTATGTGCCTGAATATGGTACCAATAAAAACGTCAGCTCGTCCCGCAAAAAATAAGCCCATAGATAACTCTATCGGCCGAAATATGGAAAAATTATAGCTCTCAAAATACGGCGATGCAAAAATTCTTACAAAAAATATTCCAAGAAAAAGCATCTTTTAGTGTGTGACAGAAGCTAAACAGAAAAAAGGGTGTAAATCTGGTATCGCTGGTAATCGCACCGATCCGAGGAATAAATGTCGCCTAATCACTAATACCACGCCGAGGAACGGCGTAAAAAAGAAAACCAATTCTTCAACCTTTTGTGGATTTGTCATTGTGCCTCCCAAAGATCCAGTAAGGCGATCACAGTGGTTCCCCCCCCCCCACATATGGGGTATCAGCGTACTCAGGACAAAAGCACAATAGCTTTTGGGGTCCTATTTCTCCTGTTACCCTTAGAAAAATAAAAATTTGGGGCAAAAAGGTAATTTTTGTGGAAAAAATATAGATTTTTTTTTTCACGGCTCTACATTATAAACTTCTGTGAAGCCCTTGGGGGTTCAAATGCTGACCACACATCTAGATAAGTTCCTTGGGGGGTCTAGTTTGCAAAATGGGTCAAATTGTGGGGGTTTCTACTGTTTATGGCACATCAGGGGCTCTCCAAGCGCGACATGACACCCGCAACCATTCCATCAAAGTCTGCATTTAAAAAACGGTGCTCCTTCCCTTCCGCTCTCTGCCATGCGTCAAAATAGTGGTTCCCCCCCACATATGGGATATCAGCGTACTCAGGACAAATTGCACAATAGCTTTTGGGTCCTATTTCTCCTGTTACCCTTATAAAAATAAAAATTTGGGGCAAAAAGATTATTTTTGTGGAAAAAAATATGATATTTTTATTTCCCGGCTCTACGTATATAAACTTCTGTGAAGCACTTTGGGGTTCAAAGTGCTCACCACACACTAGATAAGTTCCTTGGGGGTCTAGTTTCCAAAAAGGAGTCACTTGTGGGGGGTTTCTACTGTTTAGGCACATCAGGGGCTCTTCCAAACGTGACATGACACCCGCAGACCATTCCATCAAAATCTGCATTTGAAAAAGGCGCTCCTTCCCTTTCCAGCTCGCCAGCGTCAAATAGTGGTTTACCCCCACATATGGGTATCAGCATACTCAGGACAAATTGCACAATAACTTTTGGGGTCCTGTTACCCTTTGGAAAATAACAATTGGGGTGGAAAGATCATTTTTGTGGAAAAGATATGATTTTTTAATTTACTGCTCTACGTTATAACCTTCTGTGAAGCCCTTGGTGGTTCAAAGCTTTCAACCACACATCTAGATAAGTTCCTTGGGGATCTAGTTTCCAAATGGGGTCACTTGTGGGGGGTTTCCACTGTTTAGGCCACAGGACTCTCCAAATACGACATGGCATCCAATCTCAATTCCAGCCAAAAAAGTCAAATGCCTGCTTCCCTTCCAAGCTCTGCCATGCGTCCAAATAGTGGTTTAAACCCCACATATGGGGTACAGCGTACTCAGGACAAATTGCACAATAACTTTTGGGGTCCTTTTACCCTTTGGGAAATAAAAATTGGGATGAAAAAGATAATTTTTGTGGAAAAAACATGATTTTTTAATTTTACGGCTCTACGTTTATAACCTTCTGTGAACCCTTGGGTTAAAAGCTCTCACAACACATTTAGATAAGTTACTTGGGGGTCTAGTTTCAAAATGGGTCACTTGTGGGGGGTTTCCACTGTTTAGGCACACAGGGACTCTCCAAATGCGACATGGCGTCCAATCTCATTCCAGCCAAAAAATTCAAATGCGCTGCTTCCTTCCGAGCTCTGCCATGCGCTCAAATTAGTGGTTTACCCCCCACACATGGGGTACGATGTACTCAGGGAAAATTGTACACAAATATTGTGGTTAATTTTCTACTGATACCCTGACAAAATTTTAAAAAATTGTGTCGAAAGAAAAAATTTTGGGAAAAAAAGTTAAATGTTAATTTTTTCCTTCCACATTGCTTCAATTCTTGTGAAGTACCTAAAGGGTTAATAAACTTCTTGAATGTGGCTTTGAACACGTTGAGGGGTGCAGTTTTTTTAGAATGGTGACACTTTTGGGTATTTTCTGTCATATTGACCCCTCAAATTTCACTTCAAATGTGAGGTGGCCCTAAAAAAAATGATTTTGTAAATTTTGTTGGAAAAATGAGAAATTGCTGGTCAACTTTTAACACTTATAACTTCCTAATAAAAAAAAATTTGGTTCCAAAATTGTGCTGATGTAAAGTAGACATGTGGGAAATGTTATTTATTAACTAATTTTTGTGACATATCTCTCTGATTTAATGGCATAAAAATTAAAGTTTGAAAATTGCAAATTTTCACAATTTTTGCCATATTTCCGTTTTTTTTCATAAATAAACGCAAGTTATATTGAAGAAATTTTACCACAATCATAAGTACAATATTCTCGAGAAAACAATCTCAGAATCGCCAAGATCCGTTGAACGTTCCAGAGTTATAACCTCATAAAGAGACAGGGTCAGAAATGTAAAATTGGCCTGGTCTTTAACCTACAAAATGGCTTGGTCTTAAGGGGTTAAATTATTATTATTTTGTTAAATCCTTTTAAAATTTTGCCTTGTATACAAGTCATTATACAGGAAAAAATTCTGAATGTACCATTGTTCTCAAAAGTGATCTGGGAGTCATAGATGCTTCCAGGGATCTTCTCGTGCTGTTTTCCTTCCATTCAGCACTTTTTCCATCCATTTCAACATTTTTACTGCTCCCTAGACCTCCTTGTAGGGTCTGCTGGAAAAATGCTTGGATTTCCTATTTACTCCCATTATCTCGTTACTCGAAACGAGCATTTGAAGCATTAGGAATTGCTTGTTTCGAGTAACGACTAACGAGCATCTGAGCATTTTAGAGCTCACTCATCCAGAGCCAGGGATTAGAATGGATAGTGGCAATGGACTTACTGAAGGCCCCAATGGCTTCATAGGAGAACACCATTTCAATATATAGTGCGTACCTATATACTGCAATACAGTGGTAGGATCAAACAAATGCAACTTTAAGTCCTCGAAGGAGACTAAAATAGGAATAAAAAAATTAACATTGCAAACACACACACATGCAATGTAATATTATGTAATATACAGTGGGTTCGGAAAGTATTCAGAGCCCTTTAAATTTTTCACTTTTTGTTTCATTGCAGCCATTTGGTAAATGCAAAAAAAGTTAATTTTTTCTCATTAATTACACTCTGCAACCCCATCTTGACTGATAAAAACCAGAAATGTAGAATTTTTTTGCAAATTTATTAAAAAAGAAAAACTGAAATATCACATGGTCATAAGTATTCAGACCCTTGCTCAACACTCATATTTACATCACAGCGTCCATTTCCTTGTGATCCTCCTTGAGATGGTTCTACGCCTTCATTGGAGTCCAGCTGTGTTTAATTAAAACACGATAGACTTGATTTGTAAAGGCACACACCTGTCTATAGGAACCTCACAGCTCACAGTGCATGTCAGACCAAATGAGAATCATGAGGTTCAAGGAACTGGCCAAGGAGCTCAGAGACAGAATTGTGGCAAGGCACAGATCTGACAAGGTTACAAAAGAATTTCTACTGTACTCAAGGTTCCTAAGAGCACAGTGGCTCCATAATCCTTAAATGGAAGAAGTTTGGGACCACCAGAAGTCTTTTTAGACCTGACTGTCCAGCCAATCTGAAAAAATCGTGGAGAAGAGCCTTTGTTGAGAGATGTAAAGAAGAACCCCAAGATCACTGTGGCTGAGCTCCAAAGATGCAGTAGGGAGTGGGAGAAAGTTCTACAAAGTTTAACTATCACTGCAGCCTCCACAGGGTCAGGCCTTTATGGCAGAGTGGCCCGACGGAAGCCTCTCCTCATGCCAGACATATGAAAGCCCACATAGAGTTTGCTAAAAAAACACATTAAGGACTCCCAGACTATGAGAAATAAATTCTCTGTTCTGATGAGACGAAGATAGAACTTTTAGGTGATAATGCTAAGCTGTATGAGTGGAGAAAACCAGGCACTGCTCATCACCTGCCCAATCCAATCCCAACAGTGAAACATGGTGGTGGCAGCATGATGTTATGAGGGTGTTTTTCAGCTGCAGGGACAGGACGACTGGTTGCAATGAAGTAAATATAATGCGGCCAAGTACAGAGATATATTGGATGAAAACCTCTTCCAGAGTGCTCTGGAACCTCAGACTTGGCAAAGGTCACCTTCCAACAAGACAATGACCCCAAACACAGAGCTAAAATAACAAAGGATGGCTTCAAACAACTCTGTGACCATTCTTGGGGCTGGCCCAGCCAGAGCCCTGACCTAAACCCCAATTGAGCATCTCTGGAGAGACCTGAAAATGGCTGTCCACCAACGTTCACCATCCAACCTGACGGAACTGGAGACGATCTGCAAGGAAGACTGGCTAGGATCCTCAAATCCAGGTGTGAAAATCTTGTTGCAATCATTCCAAACGACTCAGGCTGTACTAGCTCAAAAGAGTGCTTCTACTCAATACTGAGCAAAGGGTGTGAATACTTATGACCATGTGATATTTCAGTTTTTCTTTTTAATAAATTTGCAAAATGTCTACATTTCTGTATTGTTTTTAGTAAAGATGGGGGGGCAGAGTGACATTAATGAGAAAAAAATGAACTTTTTTTGCATTTACCAAATGGCTGCAATGAAACAAAGAGTGAAAAATTTAAAGGGGCTGAATACTTTCTGAGCCCACTGTATATAAATACTGTATATGGTGTATTTTTATATTTTTCCCTGTTTAAGAAGAAATCTAAAAAAAAACATCAGATTTCGTATCATCGTGTCCGAGAAAATCCGATCTTTCAAATTAAAATTTTCAAATTATAACATTGTTATTAAAATTTCAAATTATTCCACTATTTAAACAAAAAGTTAAACACTGAAAATTGCTTAATATGATCAAAACATCAAATGCACCTTAAAAGTTATAAAGAAAACTACAGCTCAGTGCAAACAAAAAACACATACCCTCACACAGCTCTATTAACAAAAAAGAAAGTTATGGGTGTCAGAAAATCTCAGAAAATGGTTAACACATAGGTGTTTTTTTGCAAAGTTGTGAATTTGTTTTAACCACTAAGATTAAAAAAAATCCTTATATTTGGTATGTGCACACTGCTTCATTTGGACGCCGATGCAGCCGCTGAGTTTTCCCAGGCGAAACCGATTGAGGAAAACACTTTCATAAGGCACTTTTCACTTTATTCTGTATAGAGGACAGGTTGGCTTCTGAGTGGAAGAGTGAGCATGTCACCTCTTTAAAGGTTAAAAAAGTGACTAAAACATGTGCACGGCACATGACATTGCTGTACGTTATGGCCATTTTATGGGGCGCTTCTGCTGCGCTTTTTCAGGTGGATTCCAGGGCGGAATCCCGCCTAAAAAATACTTTTTGTGCACATATCATAAGTTTGGTGATGCTATAATCATACTGACATGGAAATCATACTGTCAATTTTACTGCACATTGAATTCTTCTCAAACAAAACCTCGAAAACAGTAGCGGAAATGTGTTTTTTTTTCAGCATTTCACTAACCTTGAATTTTTTCCCTATTTTCCAGTACTTATATGGTACAGTGAACAACGGCATTCAAAACAGCAATTCATCCTGAAAAAACACAAGTCTTCACATTGTTATGTCAACAGAAAAATAAATCAATTTTAGCTCTTGAAAGAAAGGGAGGAGAAAACGAAAGCGTAAAAATTACAAATATGCTTTTATAGCATTTTTTAAGTCGCGCTAAAGCTGACCTCATAAAATGCTTATTTTATTTCAGACAGTATTTATTACAAAAATAGGCTTACATAGACACTTTTACAATTTTTTTTCCCAAAGAAATTCCCACCTGGGGTCAAAGGAGATCTTTTTGATAAGATATGCAGTTTACATTGTGAAATTTGATGACAGATCCCCTTTAAAGAGGACCTGACACCAGGTCAAAAGTGGCCTTTTTTTTGCACTTGCTTAATTCCCTTTGCTCCCTGAGTATTCTGTTTGTTTTGTTGTTTTTATTAAATCGGCCATATGGTTCTAGATATATGGGTCTTTTTATTTATTTAGGGGTATGGCTCATGGATTCCCTGGGGGCAGTATTTAGGCTGCTCTGTATAATTACCCTTTAAGCAAAGGGCATAACGATCACTTTGCAGAGGTTGCAAATGTAACAAGGGGCACAGGTGGTAGTCATGGCCGAGTTTTACTAATACACAGTCAGTAAGCACCCACCCCTTGCACATGAAAAAATATATAGAATCCCAGTTCTGCAGTGCAGTCATTTACCTCATCACACGGCTGCTTCCCATACTGGAACGGCGGCGTCCGGCTGCACCACATGTCACACTTCGGTTCCGACAGTGAAAAAACTTTTTAATACACTTGAAGTAACATGAGGTAAATAAGGAAAAAACTTCCTGCATTTTCTCTGTATCTGCTTGAGCCAGTCCAACATCTCCAGCTCCCATATGGGGTTAAGAGCCACATAAAGTCCTTCAGTGGCCACTCACACTGTCCCAGTGTCCAAATTCCGCTGCCCAGTACCCCCTGGCAGCCTGTATTCCCCACCCGGGGGGTCCTTTCTGTCCCAAACGGGGACACACGTCCTGCCTCAGGCAATCCTGCCCAGGCTTCCCCTAGAAGCAGGAAATCCCTGCCTGCTCAGTCTGCTGGACCAGCCCCCTCTTTAATTCATGTTATCCCTGCTCTGATCATGTCCAATACAGTGCAATATAATACAAAGACAGGAAACAAGGTAAACATCACACCATACACATACAACAATAAAAATAGTAGTTCATAACAGTAATACGTTAATACATAGCCAAACTATCAGGGCACAGCATTTGGGACAAGTGCTTGCCATAAAGGAGAAGGAGGCAATCGAGGGCCCCGCCACCTCCTTACACAAATATGACAGAGCCCGTGCTGCAAAGAGCCCTTCTGAACTGAGTGCCTATTTTAGATGGATGTGCTTCCAAGGATACACATTCAGCTGAAATGTATTGCGGCGCAGAGACCCATGTAATCCCTGCACCGCAATACACACCCCAGCCAATCAGAGGCCAGCAGTTAACGTTGGCATGCCAGGGATTTAGTGTCTCATGGCAGTGATGTCATTTGTCGCCTTAGCAGGCACGCCGATGTCAGCAGCCAACCTCTGCCTGCTACAAAAAAAGGCGCCGCACGTTGTGAAAGAAGGGAAGGTGAACAGAATGTTTTTTTTTTATGCAGAGGGCATATATACCAGGATGGGGAACATATATACCAGGAAGTGCCCCGTATGGGAGCAGATATACCCGGAAGGGCACAGTAAGGGGGCATATATATAGGATGGAAGACATATATACCTAGAAGTGGCCCAAGATGAGGGAGAAAGATACCTTATGGTGCCCAGGGTGGGAAAACATATACCAGGAAGAGGCTCAGGATAAAGGAAATACAGTAAATAACTGGAAGGAGCCCAGGATGTGGAACATATATACCTGGAAGGGGCCCAGGATGGAGAATGTATATAACTGGAAGGGACCCAGGATAGGGGATGTTATTACATAATGGGGTTGGGGAGTGACATGCATGTCTTTAAAAGATTTAGAACACTATAAGGGTCCATACATCTGACCAACATGAGTGGAGGGGGCCAGGTCCAAATTTTGTACCAGGGCTCATTGTACTCTAGTTACGCCACTGCCTGTGAGCCATGCCCCTTGCTAAAGACTATAAAAATTAGCACTACATAAAAAGCTTATATATCTGGATCCATATATAGGATTTAAAAAAAATGGAATACTCGGGAATAGTTGGAATAAAATCAGAGCCTTATTTTACTTCCCGTTTAGTTATAGAGGTTTCTATTTATTGTTGTACCTCTTCTTACCAGAGGGTTGAAAGTTACTACTTGTAAAATTCTTTATACTTCCCATTTAGATCAGTATCCCCATTTACTAGTCAACTGACCCCTGTAATATTATATTATTTAAATAATTAGACATGACATAATAAATGAAGGGCTTGTTCAGCCTTCTGATAAAAGTCTACTTCTGAATCCTAAGAGCGTATGGTGCGTATGCTGTCAGGATTCACCGTGTTGCTGGTGAGAAGGGCGTTCACGTGACTGCAAGTATGTGATTGTATACACTTGTTCACACGCTGACTACACTTACAAGACCTCTCTCATTTCACTTGTATACAAAGCACGATATTTTACAAAAAAAATGGAAGTAGGTGCTGGGCACCAAACACTAATACAGTGGGAAAATAAGATCTGCCACAGCTAGAAGGAAGCAAAACAGCGATGGTGCTCAGTAAATAGAAGCAAAGTAACTGACGACACTCCCACCACCAACTTAAGGTGAAAAGAGAGCAAAATGTAACTGCAGTATGGTGAGAAGACTCCTGGTAAGAAAGAGCAGAAATTTTGCTTTGATTAAATAAGAGGATTGTTGTGTGGACCCCATAAATATGTACTTAAATAATATATTGGTACTTGTAAAAATAAGAGGGAATAACTTACGACACTCACGAAGCTGCAGAACAAACTTCTTTTATTTCTAAAATAAGTGCATATCATGGGAGACAGACCCCTGATGAAGTGTAAGTGAATGCGAAACAGCTGTAACCCCTCTCACACAATGTAACTCTTTCCTGTGACATGCGCTTATTTTAGAAATAAAAGAAGTTTGCTATGCAGCTTTGTGAGGTGTTGTAAGTTCTTCTCTCTTATTATATAAGTACCATTATACAGTTAAGTACATATTTTTGTGGTCCACACGACAATCCTGTTTTAAACAAAGCAGAATTTCTGCCTTTGTCTTCTCACCATACTGCAGTTACACTTTGCTTTCTCTTCTCACCTTAAGTCGGTGGTTCGGCTGGATATAATTAATGCGGCAAGACGAGAGTTTAACAATGTGGTTTCTGCTTCTCATGGGATCCTGCTTCTGAAAATAAATCTTATGGAGGACCATGTTACTCCTCGCATCTCCTGAAAGCTCAGTGTCACAAACACAGGCATCGGCATAACTCGTATAAACCTTTTCTCACGTTAACATGCTGCACGCTAGATCCAAAGATCTGGAGATTCACAAATTATTACCCAAAATATCAGCGGATCATACGGTTGCCAATCAAACTCAGATTTAAAGGGACACTCCGGGTATAACTCATACATTGTGTAATGACCAGTACTGGGTCTAGAGGGAGGGTGGAGAACACAGGGAGTAAAGAAACATTGATATTTCGGGAGATATGGATGATTTGAATATTCCTCTTAAAAGGGAATTATCAGTTCTATATGGAATTTTCCTTTATGCAAAAGTGAATATTTACTAAACTGTCTCACATTTGCCATTTTCGTATGTGTCATTTTAGTAAATTCCGGATATTGTGGAGTACATAATAATAAGGTGGTGTTTACTAAGCTAAATGTCTGACTATAGTTATGGTGATGTGTTACTGGTACATGAGAATGAGTTATGTCTGCCATATATGTTCAGACTCGCTACGTTGTGTGATCAGTGTACGACCCACCAGGGCTCTCAGTACCATGGACAGAGACTTACAGTAGACCTCCAGTTGGAGGTGCATAAAAGCACTTGACTGTAGCACGTTGTTTCAGTTGATGTTATTCTTCTGTGCTGTTTTGATTCTGGTTTGGTTTTGCAGCCGTTTAGTGTATCACATGTATACAGTCAGGAGACAACCGTCTTTGCATGCGATGTATCTATGTATCAGGACATTATATTAAAAAAAACATGTGGGCCCAGACTCATTTGGTGTTATAAATGCCATTCTTAAAAAACAACCATTGTTTTAATTTAATGTTATTTTTTTCATAAATCGATAGCGACTTGTAAAATTAACTTTGCAATATAACTTTATTAGAGAAATCTGTTTCCTTCTCCTCCTGAACTCATTCTTAAAATTCTAAATTCAGGGGTGAAATCTGTTATCAGTGAATAGAGATGTTTCCCATTGCTGAGGCAGGAGATAACAATTGGTGCTCATAAAGTTCTATGGAGAACTGTAACTGCCGTTTCAGGAGAACTTGCAGCAGAATGTCTGTGTCTGTCTCTAGCTCCTCACACTATGGGATTTGAAAAGCACCAGCTGTCATCTCCTATCTCAGTAATGGGGAAAGTCTGTCTTCACTGAAGACACATTTGACAGATTTTACCCGTGAATTGAGCCTAAAATATCAATCCAGGAGGACAAAGAAGAACATTTCTCTGATAAAATATATTATAAAGTTGCTAATTTTCATTTGTACTATTGTAGAGAGATGGAGATACCATACTTAGTATTGTTAGTAATGTAGTGTATTGGTAGTGTATAGTAATTGTGGTAGTGTAGTGTAATTGGTAGTGTAATGTGAACTGTGATCTGCGTTAATGATGTTAGTATTGTGAATTGCTCGACAGTACAGTCATGGCCAAAAGTTTTTGAGAATGACACAAATATTATATTTTACATGATCTGCTGCCCTCTGGTTTTTATGTGTGTTTGACAGATGTTTTTATCACAGACAGAAATATAATTGCAAACAATGAGTAACAAAAGCTTATATTGACAGTTAGAATGAGTTAATGCAGCAAGTCAATATTTGCAGTGTTGACCCTTCTTCTTCAGGACCTCTGCAATTCTCCCTGGCATGCTCTCAATCAACTTCTGGACCAAATCCTGACTGATAGCAGTCCATTCTTGCACAATCAATGCTTTCATTTTGTCAGAATTTTTAGGTTTTTGTTTGTCCACCCGTCTCTTGATGATTGACCACAAGTTCTCAATGGGATTAAGATCTGGGGAGTTTCCAGGCCATGGACCCAAAATCTCTATGTTTTGTTCCCTGAGCCATTTAGTTATCACCTTTGCTTTATGGCAAGGTGCTCCATCATGCTGGAAAAGGCATTGTTGATCGCCAAACTGCTCTTGGAGGGTTGGGAGAAGTTGCTCTTGGAGACATTCTGGTACCATTCTTTATTCATGGCTGTGTTTTTAGGCAAAACTGTGAGAGAGCCGATTCCCTTGGCTGAGAAGCAACCCCACACATGAATGGTTTCAGGATGCTTAACAGATGGCATGAGACAAGACTGGTGGTAGCGCTCACCTTGTCTCTCCAAATGAGGCGTTTTCCTGATGTCCCAAACAATCGAAAAGGGGATTCATCAGAGAAAATAACTTTACCCCAGTCCTCAGCAGTCCACTGCCTGTATCTTTTGCAGAATATCAGTCTGTCCATGATGTTTTTTCTGGAGAGAAGTGGCTTCTTTGCTGCCCTCCTTGAGACCAGCCTTGCTCCAAGAGTCTCTGCCTCACAGTGCGTGCAGATGCACTCACACCTGCCTGCTGCCATTCCTGAGCAAGCTCTGCACTGCTGTAGCCCGATCCCGCAGCTGAAACACTTTTAAGAGACAGTCCTGGCACTTGCTGGTCTTTCTTGGGCGCCCTGGAGCCTTTTTGGCAACAATGGAACCTCTCTCCTTGAAGTTCTTGATGATGCGATAGATTGTTGACTGAGGTGCAATCTTTCTAGCTGCGATACTCTTCCCTGTTATGCCATTTTTGTGCATTGCAATGATGACTGCAAGTGTTTCTTTAGAGATAACCATGGTTAACAGAAGAGAAACAATGATGCCAAGCACCAGCCTCCTTTTAAAGTGTCCAGTGGTGTCATTCTTACTTAATCATGAAAGATTGATCTCCAGTTATGTCCTCATCAACACCCACACCTGTGTTAATGGAGCAATCACTGAAAAGAGGTTAGCTGGTCCTTTAAAGGCAGGGCTGCAATGATGTTGAAATGTGTTTGGGGGATAAAGTTCATTTTCTAGCCAAATATTGACTTTGCAAGTAATTGCTGTTAAGCTGATCACTCTTTATAACATTCTGGAGTATATGCAAATTGCCATTAGAAAAAGTGAAGCAGTAGACTTTGCAAAAATTAATATTTGTGTCATTCTCAAAACTTTTGTCCATGACTGTAGAGAGAGCTAGAGTCAATGGTTGGAAATAGCCAAATGGAATGGGCTACTCTGAAGGGACAGAGACAATTTCCTTTAAGAAGGGCAGAAAGGGCCCAGAGTGCATAGAGAACAGATCTAATATCTGGTGTGAGCATACTGCATTTCATGGGTGTCCCTAGTAGTGAGAGGAGACCAGGAGAAAGAGATAGCGTGATCCAGAGCAAAATGAGGATGAGTGACACAGTGATTTTACAGGAGTCTTGTCCTGGGAGAGGACGCCTAACAGTACGACCATGAGATAATAACTCCTAAAGATAATGTTCCTAGACAGGATGGAAACGTGAGATGAAGCGTACCCCAGGTGGGTGTTCCAGAACGTCAGTAGAAGAGAAGAGACGTATCGCCATACTGGCACCATAGTTACCCAGAGGGAAAGAAGAAGTGGAACTATGGTTGGGAACTCTTGCTAGCTGGCTGTAGAGTCGAACTGAGTTGTGGTGAAGTAGTGAGGAACAGTGAAGATAAAGAACAAGTAAAGAGAGAGAAGAGAAAGGAACTAATTTGCATGAGGAAAATATTACTCATTATGAAGAAAATGTTTGAAAATAATATTTACCCGCTATCTACTGAATATAACGCTCCCAAGTTAATGTTCAGTAAAAGGTTTATTTTTCCATTTTGGCATTGAACTGTCAAACATCTGGTCCTGGCCAACCAGCAACATTGGTTACATGCGGCTTGCAAGGGGTAGTGTCTTCACAGCACAAGTCCACATATTCAACCAGGACCCCATTTTCAAGTAACGTGCCGGGGCGTCATAGATGAGAACCTCGCCCATGACTACCGCTCCGCACCACGTTACACTATTGATTTTCAAAATAAAGATTATAATGAGAATGAAGGATGTGCTGGATTCAAGAAGAGGCGCTCACTACTTAAAGATGTTATCCAGGACTATAAATACATTTTACTGTGGGTCTAAAAACTTACAAGCAGGTAGCTGCTAAGCATGACATCAGCAGCATGACGTCGGCAGTCACGTCCTGTCGACAGAGCAGCCTGGAGAAAGAAGAGCTGCTCTGTTGACACGTAGCAGCTGAATTTCCAGCAGGAGCAGTCAGTGACAGCTCTGAGCCAGTGTGTCGACCCGCCACCACAATTGTGGATTACCAGGGCAATGGGGTACTCAGAGCCGAGCCCATGGAAGTCTATGGGGTTTGTCACAGGTAGCGGTGGCTCGGTCTGTGGCCCGGCGGTCTGGCGTATGTTGGGGAATATTTACAGGGGATAGATATATTTACAGTTCGTGACGCCACCTGTAGTCTCTGGTAATTTGTACCACGCTGCTGTAGATCTCTGAGGGGATGGTGAGGCAGCTAGATGTCGGGTCCCTACAGGTGGGACTCTTCCCTCAGGTCGATGGTTATGGTGGGGTTGTGCAGGCATGCAATTAAATAACTCAGTCTCACACCGTCAGCGTCTTTCCATACCTTTTACTTGTAAGATGGTAAGGCAGGTCCCAGGGAGGCTGATGGGGTTGATGGAGGATGAGTTTTGAGGCAACGGCTGAGCAAGGCAGGGCCTCCTTTACTTTCCAATGATGATAGTCCAACCAGCATAAAGCGTAGTTCACTCCTGAAACTTCAGCTATTTCAAAGCTGTACTGCCCGGTCAGTTTTGTGGTGGAGCCTTCCAGTGATGAAACTAGGTTCTTCTATGCTTGGCCTAGCTCAAAGTTCCTATTCCACCTGACCCCTTACTACTGACACTTCAAGGGGTGCTTTCTGTTACCTAAGGTCCAGTAAGCCTCTGGTTTTTCTACCACTATGCGTGAAGCTATGTGATGCTTCGGTCTCCATTGACCGGTGACAATGTGCAGGATACTTCAATCCTAAAGCACTTCTGATTTCCTTCCACTGTGCCTTTCGACTTGCTCAAACTCTCAATCTCAGCACTGACTAGGCTAAGGTGAACTGGCTCACCTGTACTAGCCTCCCTACTGTACTGTCTCTCTGAATCGACAGGAATCTTGGTGCTCCAGACAGGCACTCCTTCTCTCTCCCTTCACCTCAGGAGACACTACTAGACTCTCTTGTGCTAAAAACCACACCCCTCTACACCCCTGCTGGGTGTGTCCGAAGTAATGTATGTCATGTAGAGCCCTTAACCCGTTACCTCTCCACTCATCCTCCTGGTATTGTGTACCTTAAATACCAGGGCTACACATTCCCCCATGGTAAACGACAGCAACTCCCGGGCTGTGAAATACAAAGAGACAATTTTGTTTATGCATTAAACATTAACATTAACTCGTCCCATCCGGGAGGTAAGGATTTCTTGAACGTTGGCAAACAAAACATTAAATATGAAAAATACAAAATATTAAATAGACATGTTCATATAAATAAACGGCATATTCTTGTGAAGGACCCGCACCAAACCTTCAACGTGGGTCCTGGGTGGGCTGCAGGACATATGAATGCAGACCTCACTCAGTGCCTCACCACACGGGTTTTTGTTCAGAGGTAATTGTGGTGGTTTTATGTAAAACCAATATTGTGCACCAAAGGGCCCAACTATTTAAAAGATAAGTTCTGGGCTGGCCACGTCCTCAGCCTCTGAGTCCATTATAAGACACCATAAGGAAAAGCCCACATATTGTAATATATACTTTTTACAATATTCACATTAATTTGTTATAATTACTGCTGGTATCGAATGGGTATCTTCCCTTTTGTGATTCGCTCTGATCTACGTGGAGTAGCTTCAGGTATATTAAGTTGTGATCTGTCTGCACTGCGTAACGGCAAACTATAGAACTGCCTCAATCTTCTATGGTTTCGGCAAGCGTACTGATGGCTGGGGGTTGTGAGTCAGTTTCACCGGGGGACCCATATATGGGGCGCGCTTCTGATGATCCTTCTTGAGATTCCGTAGGTTGAGGTGTTGCTGGAATGGGTAACTCTGAACGGACTCAACGGGCACCACGGACACAACTGGAGGTTAAACTTCCTCTTGTGGCTGATAAAACTGCAACACCGAACTATTACAGCATCTCCCGTCGGCCAATCCGCAGGAAAATCTCCCAATCCGTTGTATGACCTCTTCCTTTCCTTCCTCTTGATTTGATGACAGGGTTCTTTTCACAAAACTTTAAGGTTCTGGACACAATTTCAAATGGTCTCTGGACACAGTGTTATTGTTCTTCCTCCGTCCTTACTGATGATACAAACTTTTCTGTTGTCATATTTAGAATCTTGTTACAACTAGGGTTCTTTCCCACGGTTATCCAATTTGTGCATTTCCTTTTCTTTTTAATACCACTTCTCCAGGCATCAAAGGCTTGGCAGGAGCTTTTTCTGTTGTAAATATCTTCCTGTTTCTCCCGTGCCTTGTGAGACTTTCTTTACACAGATTCAAATCGTCTGTACTGCTCTTGCCGATTGATGTCCCAGTTTTTTAATGGCGTCGTCTGCCTCCGGGGGGGGGTTTTACCACTCCAAGTTCTAAATCCATTGGTAGTCTTCCGGGCCTTGCTCTCATAAGATAGGCTGGAGTGCAGTTAGTAGAACTTACAGGTATATGGTTTATACAAGTCAACCAAATCAGGTAGTAAGTCCGCCATCGATTTCTGTCTTCCAACGGTATGGATCTTCAACAAGTCAAGGACAATATGGTTCATTTTTTTCGCAAAGACCGTTGGTTTGAGGGTGGTATGGCGTTGTTAATTTTCTTGCACCCGTACATGTATAGAATTCCTTGAATAAATCAGCTTCGAAAGCAGGTCCTTGATCGGTTTAATACTTGCTCCGGATACCCATGCGGTCTGCAGAAGCCCTTTCTTGAAAGGTTTTCGCGGCCGTCACTGCGGTCTGGTCCTTACTGAACAACCACCAGAAATCTGAGTAATGGTCCACATGGTCAGGGCGTATGAGTATCCAGATCTACTTGGCGACAGTTTGACGTGGTCCAGGGCCACAATCTCCGGCGAGTCGTCCGGATAGGTTGCAGGGGTGCCTTTCTGACTAACCGTAGTCCTTCCTTCTGAGACCACAGGGTCCACAGTTCCGACACCCCTCTCAATGGAGCTGCGCATCCCTACCAGTAGAACCCGGCATCTCAACGTCTCCCAGCTTTCTCCAGCCAAAGTGTTTCCGCTTTATCGTGGTAATGCTTCCAACACCATTGGGACGTCTGCCTTGGGGACCACATTTGCCAGACCATCTCATGGGTTTCTTTGGGGGTTTACGTATCTCCTGCACAACTTCTCACGTAATAGGAACAACCTGCTTTTCTCGTTCCACAGGAGCTTGCTGACATAGGTGCTTCCTTTTTCAAAAAGGACCTTCCTGTCTTAACAACTCCTTGATGCGGCTGACCACTGGATCACTGTCCTGAGTCTCTTTCCAGCTGTGATGGGTAAAGGATTTAATGTTGCACCATACTGCTTTCTGTTGACTCGATGCTCGTGGACTACCCCATTTCGATGGAACGCAGGTAGCTCAATTTCTTCCAGGTCGTCCGATTCTTCTTCCGTATCAGAGTCATGCGGCATTCGGGACAATGCGTCAGCATTAGCATTCTTTCGACCTGCCCGGTACTTGATATAAACTGGTAATTGGACAACCCGAGCCATCCATCGCTGCTCCATGGCACCCAGCTTGGGGGTTTCCAGGTGCGTTAAGGGGTTGTTATCTGTAAACGCAGTGAACCGATTGGAGGCCATAATGCTTAAATCTTTCAGTAATGGCCCAGACCAGCGCCAGAAAACCCCCAGCTTGAAGCGCTATAATTTTCCGGATTCCTTTCAGTTGGCCTGAGTTTTCTGCTGGCATATGCGATGACTTTTTCTTGGCCATTCTGCTTCTGACTGAGAACTGCTCCCAACCTTCTTTACTGGCGTCGGTGTACAACGGAACGGTTGGCTGTAATCAGGATGGGTTTAAGGATCTCATCACCTGTAAGGATCTTTTTTCATCTTTTGGAATGCTTCAGCCTGTTCCTTCCCCCAAAATTAAAAGGGAGGGTTTCTGCTCTTTAGGGATTGTCTACTAGGAGGTCCTGTAAAGGAGCTGCCTTCTTCGTGAAAATCTTTCACGAATCTCCTGTGTAACCCGTTAGTCCCAGGAACTGTCGCACTTCCTTAGGTTCTTCGGCTTCCGGCCACTTCTGGATGGCAGTGACTTTCTCGGGGTCCGGCGCTTACTCCTTCCGAACTGACGATGTGCCCCAAGTATTGTACCTTCTGTTTGAGTAGATGGCATTTTTGGGGGTTTTAATTTCATCCGTACCTGGAAAAGGGACTCGAATACTTCTGCCAGGTGCTTCAGATGATCCTCATAAGTCTTGGAATACACGATGACGTCGTCTAGGTATAGCACAACCGGTTTCAAAATTGAATGTCCCAGGCAGTTCTCCATCACTCTCTAAAAAGTCCTGGGGCACTCTGAGCCCAAACGGCATTCTGTCGAACTCACAGAGCCCCATTGGGGTGGTGAAAGCCGTTTTCCTCACGATCCTCCTCAGCCACAGCCACTTGCCAGTAAACCACTATCAGATCAAGGGTAGAAAAGTGTTAGCCGTTTCAGAGCAGCTAATGATTCCTCTATGTGGTAACGGTATGCATCCTTGTGTGTTATGCGGTTCACCTGCCTGTAATCCACACACATTCTCATACTACCATCTTTCTTTTTAACCAGAACTAGGGGCTGCCCAGGGGCTACAACTACCCCTTTCACCCCGGCCTTCTTCATATCATGCAACATTTCTTTAGCCTTCTGATAAGGGGCTGGGGTATAGGCCTATAACCCCTCCTGAAGGGGGGTTGACTGCCTGTAGGATTGATGTTGGACTCCCTTAATTACCCAAAATCAGTGGGTGCTTGTAAACACTTGGGCTAACTCTTGCCCACCCGAATACCCTTGCTTCTGGGAGCGGGAGTGGTGTCCGTCCCAAACATGGAGTTGCTGACCCCACTCCGCCACCGAGTTGCTGGTCATTGTCCTCCGCTATTTGCAGGAGTCTAAGGACTCAGCCGAAGAATAGAATTATGTCGCAGCATGTAGTTTAGCAATGGTTGCATAACGGGGTAAGTTTACCTCATCATCTCCCCAAATGAGAAGCGTACCGGGACTCTTCCATTCACCACTTCTACTACTCCCTAGCAGTCATAAGTGTAGGTCTATGTTCTGAATGGTGGGGTTCTACTACAGCTTGGTAATTCTGTCCCTCGACCTATGGCTGCCCTGCACCAGATAATCATTTCAATCATTGGGGGGATCCAATAGGATCCGAGTCAGTGACCCGTACATTACCAATTTCGCCGTCTGTAAGCTTCGCTTGCTGCTGACACAACCAGGGCCCGGATCTCTCTTTGGATTACTCCTTTCTGCCTTGGTCGGGCAATCTCAGCGAGCTGTTGGAGCAAGAACACAACTTCTCCCAAACAATTACCGATAATGTTAGTGCCCAAAATTATATTTAAACCGTTTCCTCATTTCAGTCTTTACTAACCAGAAGCCCCTGGTCTTTCAACTCCTCTCTGCCCACCTTTACATCTACACATTTTTTCCGATACTTCTACAGGAAGACCATAGAAGCATATACGGAAAGTCAGGCTCGGGGGATTAAGACTGTCCATTGACCAGTACTTAGTATATAGGGCATCAGGTATTAGGGTCACTTGGGACCCAGTGTATAACAATGCCGGAACGCAAAACCTCTAAGATGATGGACAGGTAGGGTCGCCCCCACCACATACCTGCGGTTCCAGTCTAAGGGCCTGACGGGTATTCCCTGGGTGTTGGCCTTGGACCCAGGTTCTGCCCGTTTTAAAGGACACTGTGGGGGACATATGACCTTTCCGTTGCATCGATAACAGATGATCTCTCGACGAGGAGGGTGTTGATCAGAGGTCGCTCCTGGGGGTGCGTTGTCCTCCTCCGGGGGGGCGACGTCTTCTTTCTTCTCCGGTGCATCCACGGGACGTCTTCTGGGCAGTCGCTAACAAGATCTTCCCTTCCTCCTCTTTCCGCAGCTGCAGGCACTCATTACGCAGCCAATTTTTAGTCAGCTGGCGCACCTGGCGCAGACAATCCAATTCACTGGGGGTGTCCCCTGCGTTTTGGTTTCGCCACTAACGGGGAACAGGGGGTTACTGCCGGTTCCAGAGTGACTTCACCCCGATGATGTTGGGTTGCCACCTCAGGTTTGCCCAGGGCCGCAGCCCTTTTATTGCCATGTCTTTTAGGGCATCAAAGGTAGCATCCGGATGGTCTAAGGACACCATTTACAGTTCTGCGTTCCTCTTGGGGTCTCAATCCCTGGATAAATTGTTTCTTTCAGCATTTTATTCTCATCGATATAGCATTTAAAATTATTAATCTGCTTAAGAGCTCTCAGGGCTCCTTGTAGTCGGCAAGCGTAGTCCCGGGTGCTGTCACCTGGCTGTTGTGAACAGTGATAGAAGGCCATCCGGGGATCCGTTTCTGTGCGGTCTTCAAATATGGCATGCAGCTTAAGGAAGATCGCAGGTACCGACTCCTGATCAACGGTATCCCAAGTCTCCACTTCCCTCTCACAGCGCCAGTTAGCTGCCCTATTAGCACAGAGCTTTTGTCTCTCAGCATGGAGTACATTTCTAGGATGCTCCCATAACTTCCGCTTGAAGCCTGCTAATGTGCCTGGCTCACCGCTGTACTGGGAAGCCATTTCGCCCCAGGCATATATGGGAGCGTTAGTGGCATGATCGGGACTACCGGACTGGGTGCTGGACCTGCACCCCCATCTGGCGCTACAATACCAGGCGGTGCGGGATTGGGCCCGGCTGGGGCCGCACTGTCGGCCGGTTGTTGTGACATCTTAGCGCCCCCTTGGTTAAACGGAGCCTACCGGTTTCAGATGCTGCTACTTCACAGCACAGCATTGGAACAGGACCTTCGTCGCAGGGCGCTCTGATGTCAGAGCGTTCACTTCCTGTTGCAGGACCTGCCGCTGAGTCAGAGCCGGGGGCGTGTCCAAGACTTTGCGCGCTCTTTCAGGTACGCCCACCTTCTTCTCCAGCGCCTTAGGGCGCGAATCTGGCGGCAAATATGGCGGTATTTGGCGCCAAACAATAGCAACAGTCTTTTTCATCAAAAACACTCCACAGGCACACAGGGCTCGCAATGCTGCAAGTTTCGTATCCTGTTCGTGACGCCAAAGTTTTTGTGTCGACCCCCACCACAATTGTGGATTACCCAGGGCAATGGGGTACTCAGAGCCGACCCATGGAAGTCTATGGGGTTTGTCACAGGTAGCGGTGGCTCGGTCTGTGGCCCTGGCGGTCTGGCGTATGTTGGGGGAATATTTTACAGGGGATAGATTTATTTACAGTTCGTGACGCCACCTGTAGTCTCTGTAATTTGTACCAGCGCTGCTGTAGATCTCTGAGGGATGGTGAGGCAGCTAGATGTCGGGTCCCCCACAGGTGGGACTCTTCCCCAGGTCGATGGTTATGGTGGGGTTGTGCAGGCATGCAATTAAATAACTCAGTCTCACACCGTCAGCGTCTTTCATACCTTTTACTTGTAAGATGGTAAGGCAGGTCCCAGGGAGGCTGATGGGGTTGATGGAGGATGAGTTTTGAGGCAACGGCTGAGCAAGGCAGGGGCCTCCTTTACTTTCCAATGATGATGAGTCCAACCAGCATAAAGCGTAGTTCACTCCTGAAACTTCAGCTATTTCAAAGCTGTACTGCCCGGTCAGTTTTGTGGTGGAGCCTTTCATTTATGAAACTAGTTCTTCTATGCTTGGCCTAGCTCAAAGTTCCTATTTCCACCTGACCCCTGTTACGTAATGACACTTCAAGGCTGCTTTCCTGTTAACTAAGGTCCAGTAAGCCTCTGGTTTTTCTACCACTATGCGTGAAGCTATAGTGATGCTTCGGTCTCCAGTGCCGGTGACAATGTGCAGGAACTTCAATCCTAAAGCACTTCTGATTTCCTTCCACTGTGCCTTTCGACTTGCTCAAACCTCATCTCGCACGACAGGCTAAGTGAACTGGTCACCTGTACTGCCTCCACTACTTAGTTCTCTGAATCGACAGGAATCTTTTTTGCTCCAGACGGCATCCTTCCTCCCCTTCCCCAGGGACACTCTAACTTCTTGTGCTAAAAACCACACCCCTCTACCCCCTCGGGTGTGGGCCGAAGATATTGAGTCATGTAAGCCTTAACCGTTCCTCTCCACTCACCTCCGGTATTGTTACTTTTTAAAAACCAGGCTACACCCCCCGATAGAACAGGCAGGTAGCTGCTACTATTTGCATCTACCTGCCTTTATTTTTGGTTAAATAAAAAAAATTATTCAGTCCGGACAACCCATTTAATGAATTTGCTGCATCTTATAAGTGCGTCGCCTCACCAGAAATCTTACCCAACTGGAACTGGGTAACATTTCAGATTTCAAGGTTAGGTACCAAGAAGTATAATTTCTTTGGAGGTGAATGTAAAGCATGCCAAGGAGAGGAGCTTAAACCGCAAGCCCTCTGGAACAAAGCAAATTGCTCTTCAGAGAGGAAGAGACTAAACTCAGTGCCACCTATTGGAATACAACCTAAAAGTCAATATACCCTTTACGAGCCTTTTTCTATTTAGGCAAACGGTTCCTACCTAATCAGTAACAAGGCCGTTAAAAGGGTCAATATTGACTTTTAGGATTCTACTTCCAATAGGTGGCACTGAGTTCATCCTCTTCCTTCTGAAGAGACAATTTTATAGGGAAGGTACCCCTTTCCGGCAGTTTAGAAAAGGATTCCATGGCCC
>JARQOD010010868.1:0-25634 GCA_033576555.1 Oophaga sylvatica
CCAGAAAAAACATCATGGACAGACTGATATTCTGCAAAAGGTACAGTCATGGCCAAAAGTTTTGAGAATGACACAAATATTCTATTTTCACATGATCTGCTGCCCTCTGGTTTTTATGTGTGTTTGACAGATTTTTTATCACAGACAGAAATATAATAATTGCAAACATATGAGTAACAAAAGCTTATATTGACAGTTAGAATGAGTTAATGCAGCAAGTCAATATTTGCAGTGTTGACCCTTCTTCTTCAGGACCTCTGCAATTCTCCCTGGCATGCTCTCAATCAACTTCTGGACCAAATCCTGACTGATAGCAGTCCATTCTTGCACAATCAATGCTTTCATTTTGTCAGAATTTTTAGGTTTTTGTTTGTCCACCCGTCTCTTGATGATTGACCACAAGTTCTCAATGGGATTAAGATCTGGGGAGTTTCCAGGCCATGGACCCAAAATCTCTATGTTTTGTTCCCTGAGCCATTTAGTTATCACCTTTGCTTTATGGCAAGGTGCTCCATCATGCTGGAAAAGGCATTGTTGATCGTCAAACTGCTCTTGGAGGGTTGGGAGAAGTTGCTCTTGGAGGACATTCTGGTACCATTCTTTATTCATGGCTGTGTTTTTAGGCAAGACTGTGAGAGAGCCGATTCCCTTGGCTGAGAAGCAACCCCACACATGAATGGTTTCAGGATGCTTAACAGTTGGCATGAGACAAGACTGGTGGTAGCGCTCACCTTGTCTTCTCCGAATGAGGTGTTTTCCTGATGTCCCAAACAATCGAAAAGGGGATTCATCAGAGAAAATAACTTTACCCCAGTCCTCAGCAGTCCACTCCCTGTACCTTTTGCAGAATATCAGTCTGTCCATGATGTTTTTTCTGGAGAGAAGTGGCTTCTTTGCTGCCCTCCTTGAGACCAGACCTTGCTCCAAGAATCTCCGCCTCACAGTGCGTGCAGATGCACTCACACCTGCCTGCTGCCATTCCTGAGCAAGCTCTGCACTGCTGGTAGGCCGATCCCGCAGCTGAAACACTTTTAAGAGACGGTCCTGGCGCTTGCTGGTCTTTCTTGGTCGCCCTGGAGCCTTTTTGGCAACAATGGAACCTCTCTCCTTGAAGTTCTTGATGATGCGATAGATTGTTGACTGAGGTGCAATCTTTCTAGTTGCGATACTCTTCCCTGTTAGGCCATTTTTGTGCATTGCAATGATGACTGCACGTGTTTCTTTAGAGATAACCATGGTTAACAGAAGAGAAACAATGATGCCAAGCAGCAGCCTCCTTTTAAAGTGTCCAGTGGTGTCATTCTTACTTAATCATGACAGATTGATCTCCAGCCATGTCCTCATCAATACCCACACCTGTGTTAATGGAGCAATCACTGAAAAGAGGTTAGCTGGTCCTTTTAAGGCAGGGCTGCAATGATGTTGAAATGTGTTTTGGGGGATAAAGTTCATTTTCTAGCCAAATATTGACTTTGCAAGTAATTGCTGTTAAGCTGATCACTCTTTATAACGTTCTGGAGTATATGCAAATTGCCATTAGAAAAAGTGAAGCAGTAGACTTTGTAAAAATTTATATTTGTGACATTCTCAAAACTTTTGGCCATGACTGTACAGGCAGTGGACTGCTGAGGACTGAGGTAAAGTTATTTTCTCTGATGAATCCCCTTTTCGATTGTTTGGGACATCAGGAAAACACCTCATTCGGAGAAGACAAGGTGAGCGCTACCACCAGTCTTGTCTCATGCCAACTGTTAAGCATCCTGAAACCATTCATGTGTGGGGTTGCTTCTCAGCCAAGGGAATCGGCTCTCTCACAGTCTTGCCTAAAAACACAGCCATGAATAAAGAATGGTACCAGAATGTCCTCCAAGAGCAACTTCTCCCAACCCTCCAAGAGCAGTTTGGTGATCAACAATGCCTTTTCACAAACAAAAACCTAAAAATTCTGACAAAATGAAAGCATTGTTTGTGCAAGAATGGACTGCTATCAGTCAGGATTTGGTTCAGAAGTTGATTGAGAGCATGCCAGGGAGAATTGCAGAGGTCCTGAAGAAGAAGGGTCAACACTGCAAATATTGACTTGCTGCATTAATTCATTCTAACTGTCAATATAAGCTTTTGTTACTCATATGTTTACAATTCTTATATTTCTGTCTGTGATAAAAACATCTGTCAAAACACACAAAAAAACCAGAGGGCAGCAGATCATGTGAAAATATAATATTTGTGTCATTCTCAAAACTTTTGGCCATGACTGTACAGAGTAACGTGAAGGATTCTCTTTTACAGGATGAGCTGACATTTTATTGGTACCAATTTCTGGAACATCACATACAGTTCCGCGTGTGGTAAAATTGATAAGGCAGTTTTATTCTTCGGGTCAGTACTATTACAGTGATATCTCATTTATATAGTTTTTTTTATATTTTGATGCTTTTACACAATAAAAACTATTTTATAGAAAAAAATTATTATTTTGCATCACTTTATTCTGAGAGATACAGCTTTTTTATTTTTCCACTGATGGAGCTGTATGGTGGCTTGCTTTTTTGCAGGACAAGATGTCATTTTCAGCTGTACCAGTTTTGTTTATATTCATTTTTTTGTGTTTTATTGCACTTTTTGTTTGGCGGTATGATAAAACATAGCTTTTTGCCTTGTTTTTTTATTTTTTGAGGTGTTCACTTAAGGGGTTAACTAGTGTAACAGTTTTATAGGTCGGGTCATTCTGGACGTGGCAATACCAAATATGTGTACTATTTTTTTACATAAATGTATTTGTTGGATTAATATTTTTTTCTATTTTTTTGTTCTTTAGTTGGGGATTTTTTAAAAAAAATATTTAAATATTTTTACAATTTTTAAACCTTTTTTTTTTTACTTTTTTACATTGTCCCAGGATGGGACATCATCCTTATACTCAGATCGTTGATCTGATACTCTTCAGTGCTTCTACACTACAGGGAGGGAGGAAACGTGTCAGATCTTAGCAGGTGCTCACAAGTCACCTTCCCTGTGTGGTATGGGGTTAACGATTGCATCGCGCTGTGCCGATGGGAGCAGACAGGGAGCTCACTCCCTGTGCGATGCTCCGGGATGTCACTGTTACTATTGACAGCGGCATCAGAGGGGTTAAACGTCCGCGATCAGTGCTAGCACAAATTGTGGGCGCTGCTGCAGAGTGTCAGTTCTCATATAGAGCTGACGCCCGTGCCCGATGGCGCTCAGCGTGAGCCCGCACGACTGTGGCTTCCTATATATACTTATCTTTGCGAGAACAAGGCTCACGCAGAGCAGTATATATATATATATATATATATATATATACGGCACATGTCAGGAAGGGGTTAATAGCGATATTCTATTTTTATCATACAGCACAAAGTCATGTAAAAACCATAAAAACACTTCTAGCAGTTGAAATCGTGCAGATACAAGAATAAAGGGAAAGCCTCGTGAAGAAGCGAATGACAGAGAGTGACCCGGAAAGGCTCAGCCTTCTAGTAATTTACTTGCAGTCAACTCTGAGCAGAAGAAAGAGCGTGGTATTGTAAAAGGCTCAGGGAAACTTCTGAAATATCGGCTAGGGAGATTTAATCTAAAGCAAAATATTCTTATTCCGACCCTATTTGCCTAAAGGGTTATCATGTTCAGTTGTAGCCATCGTTCTGGCAGGGATTTTGCTAAAGGCCTTTCCAATCTTAAACTTATGAATATATGAAGTCGACAGCAAGTAATTGGAGGAAAGGAGATGAATTCTCAAAGAAAACTGCTGATTATAAACTGATAGTCTTCAGAGCCTTATACTGCCTCCATAATATACTCACCGATGACATATTGCAGTTTTCAGACGGATGTTTATAAAGCTAAAAATATTCAATCCGGTCTCGAATCACGGTGACTGTAAGAGCGTCAAAATGGCCGTCAAGTCCGCAGCCTTATAACATTGGACCCGCAGCTGCCCAAAGCGAAAATAAAAGAGGATGATTATGTAAATGTAAAACTGCCTCCTTCTCTTTCCAATTTTTTTCCCAGATATGAATGCGTAGTGGCTCGCAGCTAGGATATTTTGATTTATAAAGTGGATATTCTAATGTATCTACTTTATATTCTCAAAGAAGAATCTAAAACAAAAGCTCAAATGAGGCAAAACGTAATAACTGTATAAATGACTGTAGGCTAATATAATTACTAGGGCTTTCTGTGTAACTAGAAGTGGCATCTAGGACCAACATGTGCCGGACGGACGGGGGATTCAGCAATGCCGGGCATTACGGGAATGAGGGTTGTGCATTAATCATACAGTGACTGGTAACGTATCTTCAGAAAATGATTGATTGTTTCATTCGTCCTTTTAGATTACACATTTTTGTAGGTTTTTTTACGTATTTATTTTTACTTTCCAAGTGGTGATCTTTATTAAAAAAGGATGTTAAAAAAAAAACCAGAGGTAGATAACGCAGCATCATGTCACCCACAATCCCTCTCTGTGCCCAGCGTATGGACATGCTCCTATAGAGGTCAATGTGTCATTTTGTGACTGAGGTTCCTTAAAGTGAACCTGTCCTGATGGGAATGGCATCTGATCTGCAGGCAGGATTTTATAGAGCTGATCAGATTGATGGATATTTTTGTGGGAAATGTTTCCGTAAAACTTGCATTTTATTAATTGAAATCCCTGGTGTTTTTATGTATATGAGTCCAGTGGGCGGCCCTATTACTGCTCAGCATACTTCCCTGTATGACTGTGCATGCAGACCTGTCAATCACTGACTAAGACCACCTACCGGACTCCTATACATACAGACACCAGAGATATAGTCCTATATATCATTCTTCTCAGCTTCTCCTTCTCTACACCATGCTGCCCACAGATCGGATGACATGTACAATGTGACATGTTACCTTTCAAGAGTTAACCATTGTGGTTTTAATTGTTTTAAAAAATAAATAGTACGTGTAAAAATAAGAAACTTTGTAATAGGTCTTATCAAAGAAATCTGCTTCTTTTTCCTCCTGGACTGATCATACATTCTCAAAATTCTAAATTCATGGGTAAAAACTGTTTTCAGTCAAAGAAGAACTCCCATCAAAATTGTTATCCTCTTAATATATTTATAGTCATCACACTGTGTACTTACAATTGCTTATTTTGCCTTTCTACCCAGTTAAATCTTCTCTTTTCCGTTAGGCCTATGACATCTGTAGTTAAAAACAGATTAGCTGAATCCTTTAAAGCTCTAGTAGAAAAAGGAGGTCAATTTTATCTGCATGAGTCATCATTAGAACTACAATTTCACATCAGCTGGGGCAGCTAGATCAGAAGTAGAAGAATGCGATGACTCTCGCAGGGAAGAGAGACTTCCTGGTTAAGGAGAATAATTATATGGGCAGCAAGACAAAATGAGCAATTGTAAGTACACAGTGCTATACAATAAAGTTTCGATGGGAGGAGGAGGAGGAGGAGTGCTTCTTTATTACAGATTTTCTGTATTACTGAGAGAGGTGGTGACAGTTGGCGTTCATAAAGTTCTAAGGAATCTGTAACGGTCTTTTCAGCAGAATGTCCACAAGATTATCTGTCGGCCTCTAGCTCCTCCCTCCATAGAATTTTAAAAACACTAACTGCTATCTCTTATCTCAGTAATGGGGACATATAAAGTCAGATTTTATCCATAAATTGAGAGTGAGCGTCAGTCCAGGAGTAGAAAGAAGCAGATTTCTCCAATAAGATATATTACAAAGTTGCTTATTTTCACGTTTACTATTGATTTGTGAAATAAACTCCATAACCCCACTTAGTGTAGCTATCGTTTTTTTCTGGCGTCTATTAGCTGTGTAGAAAATCTGCTGCATTAATCCAAGCTTTTCTGTACTAAAATAAAGCGCATTAAAAAACACTGCTTTGAATCTGCACCGAAAACGCATCAAATAGAGGAGAAAACACATTAAAAATACCATGGCAAAAAAACCAACACAATAATCAAAGCAAAGCAGATTGTAGTGTATTTTGAGGGAACACCTACAGAAAACATGTAGATATAAAGCAGGAAAAGTAACAAGGAAGCAATAACGGTTACGTGTAAATACAGCCTAAAGCTATAGCTCAGAGGAGAAGGGGCCCACATATTCACATACAGAAAATCAAGAAAATGTATACGACCTGAATGATAAACTCTTAACATAAATGCATTAGGCCTCATTCACACATCCGTGTTGCATGTACATGTCATATCCATTTTTTTCACAGATAGAACATGTGCTGATTATAATTAGTGATGAGTGAACGTGCTCGGATAAGGAGTTATCCTGGTGTTAACAGTGTCTTCGTCGTGCTCGAGAAATATGTTCGAGTTCCCGCAGCTTCTTGTCTGACTGTTCGACAGCCGCAACACATGCAGAGATCGGCTAACAAACAGGAAATCCCTGCATGTGCTGCTGCTGTCGAACAGCCACGGGACATGAAGCTGCGGGGACTCAAACATATTTTTCGAGCACGCCGAAGACTTTCAATTTAGCACCTGGGCATGCTCAGAAAAAGCCTTATCTGAACACGTTCGCTCATCACTAATTACAATAATTTGTGCTATTCACAGGCCATGTGTCAGTGCAAAACACATAAAGACATGTCCGTTTATTCCCGGGTTCACAGATGAAAAGGGCCAATAGAAGTCTGAGAGTCTCTGAAAAACACGTACAGTACACGGATGGCCTCAGTGCACACTCCATGTTATGTCAGTATTTAACATTGCAAAGTAAAGGAGAAGCTTTGTCATTTATTTATGTATCCATCCATGAAAAACACTGATGGTGAAAACACTGATGACACTGATGGTGAAAACACTGATGGTGAAAACACTGATGACACTGATGGTGAAAACACTGATGGTGAAATCACCGATGACACTGATGGTGAAAACATTGATGACACTGATGGTGAAAACACTGATGACACTGATGGTGAAAACACTGATGACACTGATGGTGAAAAACACTGATGACACTGATGGTGAAAACACTGATGACACTGATGGTGAAAACACTGATGGTGAAAACACCGATGACACTGATGGTGAAAACATTGATGACACTGATGGTGAAAACACTGATGACACTGATGGTGAAAAACACTGTTGACACTGATGGTGAAAACACTGATGACACTGATGGTGAAAACACTGATGGTGAAATCACCAATGACACTAATGGTGAAAACACTGATGGTGAAAACATTGATGACACTGATGGTGAAAACACTGATGACACTGATGGTGAAAACACTGATGACACTGATGGTGAAAACACTGATGGTGAAAACACTGATGACACTGATGGTGAAAACACTGATGACACTGATGGTGAAAAAGACTGATGACACTGATGGTGAAAACACTGATGGTGAAAACACTGATGACACTGATGGTGAAATCACCAATGACACTGATGGTGAAAACACTGATGGTGAAAACATTGAGGACACTGATGGTGAAAACACTGATGACACTGATGGTGAAAACACTGATGACACTGATGGTGAAAACACTGATGGTGAAAACACTGATGACATTGATGGTGAAAACACTGATGGTGAAAACACTGATGACACTGATGGTGAAAACACTGATGACACTGATGGTAAAATCACTGATGACACTGATGATGAAAACACTGATGGTGAAAACACTGATGACACTGATGGTGAAATCACCGATGACACTGATGGTGAAAACACTGATGACACTGATGGTGAAATCATCGATGACACTGATGGTGAAAACACTGATGACACTGATGGTGAAAACATTGATGGTGAAAACACTGATGACACTGATGGTGAAATCACTGATGACACTAATGGTGAAAATACTGATGACACTGACAGTGAAAACACTGATGGTGAAAACACTGATGACACTGATGGTGAAAACACTGATGGTGAAATCACTGATGGTGAAAACACTGATGGTGAAAATACTGATGACACTTATGGTGAAAACACTGATGGTGAAATCACTGATGACACTGATGGTGAAAACACTGATGACACTGATGGTAGAATCACCGATGACACTGACGGTAAAAACACTGATGACACTGATGGTGAAAACACTGATGACACTGATGGTGAAAACACTGATAACACTGATGGTGAAATCACCGATGACACTGATGGTGAAAACACTGATGACACTGAAGGTGAAATCACCAATGACACTGATGGTGAAAACACTGATGACACTTATGGTGAAAACACTGATGGTGAAAACACCGATGACACTGATGGTGAAAACATTGATGACACTGATGGTGAAAACACTGATGACACTGATGGTGAAAAACACTGATGAAACTGATGGTGAAAACACTGATGACACTGATGGTGAAAACACTGATGGTGAAATCACCAATGACACTAATGGTGAAAACACTGATGGTGAAAACATTGATGACACTGATGGTGAAAACACTGATGACACTGATGGTGAAAACACTGATGACACTGATGGTGAAAACACTGATGGTGAAAACACTGATGACACTGATGGTGAAAACACTGATGACACTGATGGTGAAAAAGACTTATGACAATGATGGTGAAAACACTGATGGTGAAAATACTGATGACACTGATGGTGAAATCACCAATGACACTAATGGTGAAAACACTGATGGTGAAAACATTGAGGACACTGATGGTGAAAACACTGATGACACTGATGGTGAAATCACTGATGGTGAAATCACTGATGACACTGATGGTGAAAACACTGATGGTGAAATAACTGATGACACTGATGGTGAAAACACTGATAATACTGATGTGAAAACACTGATGGGAAAACACTGATGACAGATGGTGAAACACTGATGGTGAAACACGATGACACTGATGGTGAAAACACTGATAGTGAAAACACTGATGACACTGATGGTGAAAACACTGATGGGAAACAATGATGGTAAAGCATGATGACACTTATGGTGAAAACACTGATGACACTGATGTGAAAACACTTATGATGAAAACCTGATGACACTGATGGTGAAAACACTGATGGTGAAAACACTGATGACACTGATGGTGAAAACACTGATGGTGAAATCACTGATGACACTGATGGTGAAAACACTGATGGTGAAACACCGATGACACTGATGGTGAAAACATTGATGACACTGATGTGAAAACACTGATGACACTGATGTGAAAAACACTGATGACACTGATGGTGAAAACACTGATGACACTGATGGTGAAAACACTGATAGTGAAATCACCAATGACACTAATGGTGAAAACACTGATGGTGAAAACATTGATGACACTGATGGTGAAATCACTGATGACACTGATGGTGAAAACACTGATGGTGAAAACACTGATGACACTGAGGTGAAAACACTGATGACACTGATGGTGAAAAAGTCTGATACACTGATGGTGAAAACACTGATGGTGAAAACACTGATGACACTGATGGTGAAATCACCAATGACACTGAGGTGAAAACACTGATGAAACTTAGTAAAACTGATGGTGAAAACACGATGACACTGATGTGAAACACTGATGACACTGATGGTGAAAACTGATGACACTGATAAACACTGATGGTGAAAACACTGTCCATGGTGAAATCACTGATGACACTGATGGTGAAAACACATGGATGAACACTGATGGTGAAACACGATGACAGTGGAAAACACGATGACACTGATGGTGAAAACACTGATGGAACACTGATGGTGAAACGATGACACTGATGGTGAAAAACTGATGACACTGATGGTGAAAACACTGATGGTGAAAACACTGATGAACACTGATGGTGAAAACACTGATGGAAACACTGATGGTGAAAACACTGATGGTGAAAACACTATGGTGAAACCTGATGACACTGATGGTGAAAAGAACACTGATGGTGAAAACACTGATGACACTGATGGTGAAAACACTGATGACACTGATGGTGAAAACACTGATGTGAAACACTGATGGTGAAAACACTGGGTGAACACTGATGGTGAAAAAACACTGATGGTGAAAAACACTGATGGTGAAAACACTGATGAACACTGATGGTGAAATCACCGATGACACTGATGACACTGATTGAAACACTAATGGTGAAAACATTGATGACACTGATGGTGAAAACACTGATGACACTGATGTGAAAACACTGATGACACTGATGGTGAAATCACTGATGACACTGATGGTGAAAACACTGATGACACTGATGGTGAAATCACTGATGACACTGATGGAGAAAACACTGATGACACTGATGGTGAAAACACTGATGGGAAAACACTGATGACCTGATGGTGAAAATACTGATGAACACTATGGTGAAAACACTGATGGTGAAACACTGATGAACTGATGGTGAAAATACTGATGACACTTATGGTGAAAACACTGATGTGAAAACACTGATGACACTGATGGTGAAAACACTGATGGTGAAAACACTGATGACATGATGGTGAAAACACTGATGACACTGATGGTGAAAACACTGATGGTGAAAACACTGATGACACTGATGGTGAAACACGATGACACTGATGTGAAAAACACTGATGACTGAGTAAACATGAGACACTGATGGTGAAAACACTGATGACACTGATGGTGAAAACACTGATGACACTGATGGTGAAAACACTGATGGTGAAAACACTGATGACACTGATGGTGAAAACACTGATGACACTGATGTAAAAATCACTGATGACACTGATGGTGAAAACACTGATGGTGAAAACACTGATGACACTGATGGTGAAAACCGATGACACTGATGGTGAAAACACTGATGACACTGATGGTGAAAACATGATGGTGAAAACACTGATGACACTGATGGTGAAAACACTGATGACACTGATGGTAAAACACGATGACACTGATGTGAAAACACTGATGGTGAAAACACTGATGACACTGATGGTGAAACACGATGACACTGATGGTGAAAACACTGATGGAAACACTGATGGTGAAATACGATGACACTATGGTGAAAACACTGATGACACTGATGGTGAAAACATGATGATGGTGAAAACACTGATGACACTGATGGTGAAACACTGATGACACTATGGTGAAATACTGATGACACTGAGTGAAAACACTGAGACTGAGTACACTGATGGTGAAAACACTGATGGTGAAAACACTGATGACACTGATGGTGAAATCACTGATGACACTGATGGTGAAAACACTGATGACACTGATGGTGAATTCACTGATGACACTGATGGTTTAAAACACTGATGACACTGAAGGTGAAATCACTGATGACACTGATGGTGAAAACACTGATGACACTGATGGTGAAAACACTGTTGACACTTAAGGTGAAAACACTGATGGTGAAATCACTGATGACACTGATGGTGAAAACACTGATGGTGAAAACACTGATGACTCTGATGGTGAAAACACTGATGGTGAAAAACACTGATGACACTGATGGTGAAAACACTGATGGTGAAAACACTGATGACAATGATGGTTAAAACACTGATGACACTGATGGTGAAAACACTGATGGTGAAAACACTGATGACACTGATGGTGAAATCACTGATGACACTGATGGTGAAAACACTGATGACACTGATGGTGAATTCACTGATGACACTGATGGTTAAAACACTGATGACACTGAAGGTGAAATCACTGATGACACTGATGGTGAAAACACTGATGGTGAAAACACTGATGACACTGATGGTGAAAACACTGATAGTGAAAACACACTGATGACACTGATGGTGAAAACACTGATGGTAGAAACAATGATGGTAACAGCAGTGATGACACTTACGGTGAAAACACTGATGACACTGATGGTGAAAACACTGATGGTGAAAACCCTGATGACACTGATGGTGAAAACACTGATGGTGAAAACATTGATGACACTGATGGTGAAAACACTGATGGTGAAATCACTGATGACACTGATGGTGAAAACACTGATGGTGAAATCACTCATGACACTGATGGTGAAAACACTGATGACACTGATGGTGAAAACACTGATGGTGAAAACACTGATGACACTGATGGTGAAAACACTGATGACACTGATGGTGAAATCACTGATGACACTGATGGTGAAAACACTGATGACACTGATGGTGAAATCACTGATGACACTGATGGTGAAAACACTGATGACACTGATGGTGAAAACACTGATGACACTTATGGTGAAAACACTGATGGTGAAATCACTGATAACACTGATGGTGAAAACCCTGATGACACTGATGGTGAAATCACTGATGAAACTGATGGTGAAAACACTGATGACACTGATGGTGAAAACACTGACGGTGAAAACACTGATGGTGGAATCAATGATGGTAAAAGCAGTGATGACACTTATGGTGAAAACACTGATGACACTGATGGTGAAATCACTGATGAAACTGATGGTGAAAACACTGATGACACTGATGACTGCACAACTCCGAGTTTGTACAAAGTCCCAATACCGCTGTGTTCATGATTTTTAATGCATTTTCATTATCTGTTTAATTGATATTAGTGAGCATATATCTCTCATCAGAAAGAACTGCTTACAAATAGAAATCACCTAACAAAAAGAAAATTATGTGAGGAGATGCCATGGCTAATCAAATATCTAGCAGCCATTCAAATGTGTAACATAGAAGGCACTTGCTCTTACATAAAGGCAAACTTCCTGGCTTATAGCGGAGAACTCTGTGTGGGTCTCCCTTTCTGTTTTTTGTGACCATAAAATAATTTTTCCATCACCAACATTTATAACAGATCATTAGAATATGCCATACAAAATTAGCACAAAGATCCCCAATAATATTAATAATGGAGTTCCCATGTCTCGCATCTGCTGTAGCCAAAGCTGACATATTTTTTGCTTAGTCTACCTGTCAGTTTTGTTTTTTTGTTTTGTTTTTTTTTGTTTCTTTTGTTTGAGCTAATTTTCATTTTAAAAAAATGTTTTGTTCAAAATTCAGTCAACTGTAGAAAAAACAGAAAACAAACTCTAATCACAAAATAGGCAGCAGAAGGAATTGCGGAGGAACTCATTCAGAAGCTTGTCCGTTCCTAGAAGCGGTAAACGAAGATTTCTTCCCACTGATTAATAGTGGCCGTGTCCCATATCTAGAATCGCAAACAGCTGCCTTGTCATTAAGCGGATGCCTAATGCCTCTGATGGTGCTAATGTATTAAGGCACTTTACGTAAATTTACAACACGGTCGTGAGTGATTAAGAAAAAGAGGTATTGGTTCAGATATAGAAACATGATTAATTATTTCATTATTGTGCTAATAAGTCCAACCTCGGAGCACAAGCACATAAGAAATCATTACTGTATCCATAACATCCAATTAAAACAATACAAACATTGAAATGAACAATGAAAACTATCTGCCTCTATCTATCTGTCACTCACATCTGATTCTCATGTCTATTTTACCTCTGTTCCTCTCTCCCTTGCTTTCTCTTTCTGTGTGTGTGTATATATGTATATGTATGTATACTATATATCTACTGTATATATACATACATGAAATGTGCTGTTCTCTTGCACTGATCTACCCATGCTTTATACTAAATAGGGATTGTGGATACACAGCATCTGCCTGGTGACCTGCATGAGTGCATTAGAGTGTGAGTGATACTGATACACAACACCATGATTTCTGATGCGTAATAGTGTTAAAAGAGCAGTAGTAAATTTTAGAAATGTGCTTTTGTAAGGAGATAAATGAGTGAGGAGACACACACAGTAATGCCTAAACTGAGTGTCTACTAGTGAACAGTGCCATCGGACGGCCGAAGGTGATAAGAAAGTGGAGATAATTACACTAGTAGGAACTGAAGAGCAAAGTATATGTACCCCTGAGGGAAAAAATTAGAGGAGACACCAGGTCAGGTGATAGCTGTGGTGCATTTAATAATTCTAAAAAGCCCGGAAAGGCAGAGAAGGGGAGAAGTCGGCACTTGGACATATAGAAGGATGGACATGTCAGCAGTGGAGTTGGCTTGTAGCCGCTATTACGAGAGACCAGTGAAGACCCGAGAGATCAGACCTGTGAGGCCAGAACCGGGTGTGCAGATCCAAGGCCAAAAACAGGAAAGGCGACTGGGCTGCAGAAGAGGGACCTTCGTGTAAGTTGCAACCCCGATGTAAAGGTACGGTGCAGAGGGGGGGATAGGGGCCATGCTTCAGGAAACAGGCGTCCAGCGTGTCGGATGTGCCAAGTGACTCATCGATACGGGACTTGCGGCCTTGTGGATTGAAATATAAACTCCGGTTGGAGTCTGTATGGTGCGTCATATTCCGGTTGGAGCCTGTATGGTGCGTCATATTACTTAGGGAGTGACAACTGTGGTGGCCCTGTTAGTGACTGTAGCGCTCCTCAGGTCAAGGTATTAGGAGTCAGAGACGCTGACAACAGTGGTTGCTTATTAGTGATTATAGAACAACAGAATGTGAAAAACATTGTCCAAATACCCTGCTTTAGCCATATTACCGGGTTATTGTGCCATAATTTGATGTATTGCCACTGTTTCATTTTACCTTTTGATATTGTGCCCAGGGGTGAACCTAGCCTCTGTGCTGCCTGAGGCGAACTGCAAAACGGCACCCCCAATTCGAACGAGGAAGGTTGCGGCGCACACAGCGCGCCGCGGCAAATTTTAGGCCACGCCCTGACCACACCCATTTCACAACTAGTCACACCCATGTCCACACCCCGACCACACCCATTTAGCACTGCTGATCACACTGACTGGTACTGAGGGCACAGTGACTGGTACTATGGGCACACTGGTACTGAGTAAAAGAAAGAACAGAGAGAGAAAAAAGAAAACAGAGAAAGGAGAGAGAGAAAGAGGGGAAAGCAAGAAAGAACAGAGAGAAAGTAGAGAGAGAAATAAATAAACAAAGAAAGGGAAAAGAAAGAACAGAGAGAGAAAAGAACAGAGAGAGAAAGAAAAAAGACGGGAAAGAAAGAACAGAGAGAAAGAAAGAACAGAAAAAGAAAGAGGGGACAGAAAAAAAGAACAGAGAGAAAAAAAGAAATAGGGGAAAGAAAGAACAAAGAGAGAAAGAAAGAACAGAGAGATAGAGAGAAAGAAAGATGGGAAACAAAGAACAGAGAGAGAGAAAGAGAAATAAAGAAAACAGAGAGAAAGAAAGAACAGAGAGAGAAAGAAAGAGAAAGAACAGAGCTAGAAAGAAAGAGGGGAAAGAAAGAACAGAGAGAAAGAAAAAGAACAGAGAGAGAAAGAAAGATGGGAAAGAGAAAAATTACTGAATAATGGCCCCATATATTGCTGCATACAGTGAAATGGCCCCACATGATGCTCCATACTGAATAATGGCCCCATATACTGCTGCATTCTGTATAATGGCCCCACATGATGCTCCATACTGAATAATGGCCCCACATATACTGCTGCATACAGTATAATAGCCCCACATGATGCTCCATACTGAATAATGGCCCCATATACTGCTGCATACAGTATAATGGCCCCACATGATGCTCAATACTGAATAATGGCCCCATATACTGCTGTATACTGTATAATGGCCCCATATACTGCTGCATACTGTATAATAGCCCCACATGATGCTCCATATTGAATAATGGCCCCATATACTGCTGCATACAGTATAATGGCCCCACATGATGCTCCATACTGAATAATGGCCCCATATACTGCTGCATACAGTATAATGGCCCCACATGATGCTCCATGCTGAATAATGGCCCCATATACTGCTGCATACAGTATAATGGCCCCACATGATGCTCCATACTGAATAATGGCCCCATATACTGCTGCATACAGTATAATGGCCCACATGATGCTCCATACTGAATAATGGCCCCATATACTGCTGCATACTGTATAATGGCCCCATATACTGCTGCATACTGTATAATAGCCCCACATGATGCTCCATATTGAATAATGGCCCCATATACTGCTGCATACAGTATAATAGCCCACATGATGCTCCATACTAAATAATGACCTCATATACTGCTGCATACTGTATAATGGCCCCATATACTGCTGCATACAGTATAATAGCCCCACATGATGCTCCATACTGAATAATGGCCCCATATACTGCTGCATACAGTATAATAGCCCCACATGATGCTCCATACTGAATAATGGCCCCATATACTGCTGCATACTGTATAATGGCCCATATACTGCTGCATACAGTATAATAGCCCCACATGATGCTCCATACTGAATAATGGCCTTCAATAAAAAAAACAAACTACTTGTTAGGGTCTGCAGAACGCACCAAATATATGATGTAAAGAGGTGCGTTCGCAGCCCGGGGTCCACCGTGCAGGCGGAGCCTGCTGCTAGTAAAATGGCACAAGAAGCGAACTCTGTTATCCCACAGAGTCGCCAAAATAAACGCCGTAACACGCTGTGGCAATATGTGCGAACTCTGTTACTCCACAGAGCCGCTAGAAGGAGTGGCGCCGCGCTATATGGCGATGTGTGCGAACTCACTTAACACCACTGAGTTGCAAAATAAACACGCTAGGGCGCTGTCTAGCGTTGAAAGCGAACCCTGTTACGTCACAGAGCCGCTGAGAAAAACTTCTGTGTCCTGTCAGGCACCCAGGTACACAGTTGACTGCTAAGCGAACATAGAACGTGATCATGCGCTAATGTCCTCGCGGGAGACACCCGCAATCTATGGCGTCTGAACGCCAGGCCCTGAATACGGCAATCAAACTCCTCACCGGTTATGCCGGTAATCTAGGGCATCTAGGACACCGACCCTGACCAGCTAGCATACCAAACTCCTCACCGATTAAGTCGGTATTCTAGGGGCTTATTTCAGCCGGGCCCTAACCACACACACGCATGACCACACTGGCGCAAAGCATATGACGATTGATATTAGCGCATGGCGGCCCAGCCATGCCACCCTTTTATAGCAACAGCTACAGGACCTGCCAGAAACAAGGACCAATGAGAAAACTGTTCCAAAACACATGCAGTTTCAGGACCTTCCTGGCAGACCAATAGGAGCTGCTGCAGTACCTGAACATGTGACCCCTGATCTCCATTGAGAGATCTTACCCTGGGCATGCTCAGAAGGGGAAACGCAGGACTTCATCCCAAAGACGTCTGCTCCAGCACTGGCTATAATAGCAGATCCAGGAGAGGCAGCAGTAAGTCTCTGCACAGTACTGGAATGGGCAAGACGCTGGGACCGACGTCTCCACTGAGCAGGCTCCACTGCGGCCGGAGACGAATGGGGGACCGCAGCGGGACTGGTTCGAGACTCCCCTTGTGCAGCAGTGGGAACTCGAACCCTAACATTACCCCCCCTTCTTTTGGCCTCGCTGCGTTCAAAGGCAGCGATGAGCTGCGGAGCGTAAACATGCTCGGCAGGCTCCCAGGACCTATCCTCAGGCCCATAACCCCTCCAATCCACCAAATAAAATTTTTTGCCTCGTACCACCTTGCACCCAACAATGCCGTTCACCTCATGATCGTCGGTAGATGAACCCGACGTCCCGGCAGATGACTCGGAAAACCGGGAAATGGCCACGGGTTTCAGGAGGGACACGTGAAAGGTGTCGGTGATACCAAGGCGAGGCGGAAGGGCTAGGCGGTAAATCACTGGGTTCACCTGCTCAAGAACTTTAAAGGGGCCCAAAAAGTGAGGTGCCAACTTGGTGGACTCTACACGTAGCCTGATGTTTCGGGCAGAAAGCCACACTAGGTCACCCGGAGCAAATGTAGGAGCGGGGCGCCGATGGGCATCAGCCGAAGACCTCATCCTCTCTTTGGAGGCCTGAATGGCATCCTGGGTGCGGTCCCAAATGTCCGTGCCTCCACAGCCCAGTCTGCCACCCTGGAATCGGCGGAAGACACGGGCATGGGCACTGGTACCCGCGGATGCTGACCGTAGTTCAGGAGGAATGGGGTCTGTCCGGTGGAGTCAGCCACAGCATTATTTAGAGCGAACTCAGCCCAGGGTGGCAAGTATGCCCAGTCATCCTGCCTGGCAGAGACAAAATGTCGCAAATATGTGACCAAGGTCTGGTTGGCCCTCTCTACCAACCCATTCGTCTCGGGATGGTATGCAGAGGAGAGATTCAACTCAATGCTGAGTAAACGACACAGCTCTCTCCAGAACCGAGACACAAACTCGGGACCTCGATCACTGACAATTTTGTCTGGCATACCGTGTAGGCGGAAAATATGCCTAATGAACAATGCTGCCAAGGCCCGTGCAGACGGTAACCGTGGTAACGGCACTAAGTGCACCATTTTGGAGAAGTGGTCGGTTATCACCCAGATGATGGTGCAGCCCCGAGACTTGGGTAAGCCCACCACAAAATCCATCCCGACCATCTCCCAAGGCCTGTCTGCCACCGGTAAAGGGAAAAGTAGCCCAGCTGGCCGTTGTCGAGGGGACTTATTCTTGGCTCAGGAGACGCACGCCTGAACGTATTCCCTGACGTCACAGACCATATGTGGCCACCAGTATGTCCTCGCCAGCAACTCAGATGTCCTTTTTGCCCCAAAATGTCCACCCACCCTGGACGAATGTGCCCAAGAGAGTACCTCCGGTCGCAAATTGGTGGGCACAAAAGTCTTTCCAGGAGGCACAGACTCAAGCGAAACCGGGGCCACAGTTCTTAGGCTCTCTGTGGGGACAATCAACCGAGGCTCCTCCTCCACCTCCTCAGAGGACACCACGGAGCGAGAAAGCGCATCGGCCCAAATGTTCTTCTCACCGGAGAAGAAATGTAGGGTGAAATGAAACCGGGAGAAGAACAGGGACCATCTGGCCTGACGAGAATTTAGCCGCTGGGCGGTCTGTAAATAGACCAAGTTTTTGTGGTCAGTGAAAACTTGAAAGGGAAAGCGAGCCCCCTCCAGGAAATGTCTCCACTCGGAAAAGGCCAACTTCATGGCTAGCAACTCCCTATCCCCAATGGAATAATTCCTCTCTGCTGGTGTGAAGGTCTTGGAAAAGAAGAAACAAGGATGTTTCCGACCTTGAGCATCCTTTTGAAAAAGGACTGCTCCAGCACCAACAGACGAGGCATCGACCTCCAATAAAAAAGGCTTATCAACCTCGGGGCGATGTAAGATGGGAGCGCTAGCAAAATGGGACTTAATTGAAGTAAAGGCCTTGGAGACCTCCTCTGACCACAATTTGGGATTGGCTCCCTTCTTGGTGAGGGCTACCAAGGGAGCTACCAAAGTGGAGAAGTAGGGAATGAATTGGCGATAGTAATTAATGAACCCCATAAAGCACTGCACCGCTTTAAGAGAATGGGGTTCTTGCCAATCCATCACAGCCTGTAGTTTGGCAGGATCCATAGCCAATCCCTGGACGGAGATGATATAGCCCAGGAAAGGTAAAGACTCCTGCTCAAACATGCATTTCTCCAACTTTGCATAGAGGGAGTTCGCCTGTAACAGGTCGAAGACTTTGCAGACATCCCTCCGGTGAGAGTCAATATCTGGAGAAAAGATGAGAATATCATCCAGATAGACTACTACAGAGGTGGAAAGCATATCCCGGAAGATATCATTGACAAAGTCTTGGAAAACGGCTGGAGCATTACAGAGCCCGAAGGGCATCACCAGGTATTCATAATGCCCATCCCTGGTATTAAAAGCCGTCTTCCATTCGTCCCCCTCACGGATGCTAATCAGGTTATAAGCACTACGCAGATCTAATTTAGTAAATATCCTTGCTCCCGGAGCCTATCAAAGAGCTCAGAGATCAGGGGCAACGGGTACTTAATCTTAACGGTGATGGCGTTAAGACCTCTGTAATCTATACACGGACGTAATTCTCCACTCTTTTTCTGCACGAAGAAGAACCCAGCTCCTGCTGGTGACACCGACTTCCTAATGAACCCTCTTGCCAGATTCTCCTGGATATATTGAGACATAGCCTCCGTCTCAGGAAGAGAGAGGGGATAGACCCTTCCCCGAGGAGGTTCTGCTCCAGGCAAGAAGTCAATAGGACAGTCGTAGGGACGATGGGGCGGCAGAGTCTCCGCAGCCTTTTTAGAGAACACGTCTGCATATGACTGATAACACTTGGGAAGAGGAGAAAGATCTACGGGTATCTCTGTAGTGGTAACCTGAATGCACTCCCTGACACATCTGTCCTTACATGACTCACTCCATCCCAGTATCCTACCGGAGGTCCACTCAATATGAGGGGAGTGGGAACGGAGCCAGGGTACTCCCAGTAGGATCTCGTCTATTCCCTCGGGAAGGACGAGAAGGGAAATAATTTCCTGATGGGAAGGGGGTACACACAAAGTAAGAGGGACAGTCTGATGTGTAATTGGCGAGGGCAATGTCAACCCATTCACTACCCGGACAGTCACTGGTTTGTCGAGCGCTACCAGATGTATTGCGTGGCGACGAGCAAAGGTGGGTGACATGAAATTCCCCTCTGCTCCTGAGTCCACACAAAGCTCGACTGTAAGTGTGGAAGAGTCCACAGTGACTGTCCTTTTAAATGTCATCTTGGAGGAAAATGCCGCTGTCTCTAGTGAACCTCCTCCCAGGGCCACTAGACGCGATCGCTTCCCGATTGCTGTGGACATTTGTTGGCATAGTGTCCTGTCTGCTGACAAAGGTTACAGACCACAGATACTCGGACGACTCGAGACTTGGGTCCTGCACGAGGAACCTCTGTGGCCTTTTGGGGTTCGGACGTCAGATCGGGAGATTCGAGAGGTGTGGCAAAGGTGGGAGCCAACCGAATCCTCTGCCTACACTGGGCCCGCTCCAACCTCCGCTCGTAAAAACGGAGGTCGATGCGGGTAGATATGGAGATAAGCTTCTCCAGTGTGGCGGGAATCTCCCTAGTAGCCAAAGCGTCTTTAACATGGTCAGCCAGTCCTCGCCAGTAGATTGGAATGAGAACTTTATCCGACCAGTCTAGCTCTGAGGCCAGAGTCCGAAACTGGACGGAAAACTGACTGACCAAAGACGAAACCTGTGCCAATGCCAGCAGTTGTAGCGCCGTATCGTGGGTGACCTGAGGTCCTAAAAAGACCTTTTTAAGAGCCTCCATGAAACGAGGAGCACTCCGCACCACACGATCGTCGCGCTCCCACAGTGGCGTTGCCCACTCCAACGCTCTGCCCGAGAGTAGAGACAGTAAAAAACCCACTTGTGCCCGATCCGTGGGGAAACGTGCAGCCAGAAGCTCGAGCTGTATAGAGCACTGACTCACGAATCCCCGACATTGCTTGCTGTCACCGGCAAACTTGTCAGGAAGCGGGAGGTGGGATAATGTAGGGACAGAGGTGGCAGAAGACAAACTGGCTGCAGCCACGCTAGCAGCCTGAACAGCGACTGCGGTAACATCCACAGCTGAGGTTGTGCGCTCAAGAGCGGCCAACCTACCCTCAAGCTGCTGGATGTACTGCGGTAGACGCTGGTCATCTGCCATTTTACTAGCCAGACCCTGGCGCTAAAATTATGTTAGGGTCTGCGGAACGCACCAAATATATGATGTAAAGAGGTGCGTTCGCAGCCCGGGGTCCACCGTGCAGTCGGAGCCTGCTGCTAGTAAAATGGTGCAAGAAGCGAACTCTGTTATCCCGCAGAGTCGCCAAAATAAACGCCGTAACGTGCTGTGGCAAAATGTGCGAACTCTGTTACTCCACAGAGCCGCTAGAAGGAGTGCCGCAGCGCTATATGGCGATGTGTGCAAACTCACTTAACACCACTGAGTTGCAAAATAAACACGCTAGGGCGCTGTCTAGCGTTGAAAGCGAACCCTGTTACGTCACAGAGCCGCTGAGAAAAACTTCTGTGTCCTGTCAGGCACCCAGGTACACAGTTGACTGCTAAGCGAACATAGAACGTGATCATGTGCTAATGTCCTCGCGGGAGACACCCGCAATCTATGGCGTCTGAACGCCAGACCCTGAATATGGCAATCAAACTCCTCACCGGTTATGCCGGTAATCTAGGGCATCTAGGACACCGACCCTGACCAGCTAGCATACCAAACTCCTCACCGATTAAGTCAGTATTCTAGGGGCTTATTTCAGCCGGGCCCTAACCACACACACGCATGACCACACTGGCGCAAAGCATATGACGATTGATATTAGCGCATGGCGGTCCAGCCATGCCACCCTTTTATAGCGACAGCTACAGGACCTGCCAGAAACAAGGACCAATAGGAGCTGCTGCAGTACCTGAACATGTGACCCCTGATCTCCAATGAGAGATCTTACCCTGGGCATGCTCAGAAGGGGAAACGCAGGACTTCGTTCCAAAGACGTCTGCTCCAGCACTGGCTATAATAGCAGATCCAGGAAAGGCAACAGTAAGTCTCTGCACAGTACTGGAATGGGCAAGATGCTGGGACCGACGTCTCTGCTGAGCAGGCTCCACTGCGGCCGGAGACAAATGGGGGACCGCAGCGGGACTGGTTCAAGACTCCCCTTGTGCAGCAGCGGGAACTCAAACCCTAACACTACTCACCTCTACCCGTTCCAACGCTGATATCGCTTCCTCATCTATCACACACACAGCAGCTTCACAGGCACAGCGGCCAGACTCACCTCTCCACGATCCGGCAGCTTCCTTCTCACACATTAAGCGGCGCTGGTGTTATGAGTTCTGCTCTGCTGCCCCCTGGCTGCCGCCGCCTGAGACAACAGCTCAACTCGCCTCATTATAGCGGCGCCCCTGATTGTGCCATTGGCACTAAATGTATATATTAGTGTTAGTTAAATAAATAGTTAAGTACCACTGTCGCCTCATTCTCTGTGCAGTTGCATCTCCGTACCTGTTAACACTTGACTCGACTTAAAGATATCTTATTCCAGCACATTTAAAACTGTGGACATCGAGAAATAACTTTGGCGGTGAGCCCACCTCAAAGCCGGGACATGTCAGCTGTTTTGAACAGCTGAAATGTGCCCGCAATAGCCGCGGCCGGAATCGTGATCCGCCTGCGACTATTAACTAGTTAAATGCCTATGTCAAAGGCTGACAGCGGCATTTAACAAGCGCTTCTGGCCATCTGGCTGGAAATGCGCACACAGGTGACCTGCGTCACGTGATCGTGGGTCGCCGAAGTGTCGGCATGACAACCAAACATCTCCTTGAGACCTCTATGGTTGTTGATGCCCGATTGCTGTGAGCGCCACCCTGTGGTCGGCGCTCATAGCAATGCAGTAATTCATTGATCTGAGTATCGCCTCTGTGCAGCAGAACCTATCAAGTTATGGAAGCTTCTAGCCCACCATGGAGACTATTGAAGCATGTCAAAAGTAAAAAAAAAAAAATTTCTGCAAATATGAAAAAAGTAAAAAAAGTATAAAAGTTCAAATCACCCCCTTTCACGCCATTCAAAATAAAACAATAAAAATAAAATCAAACATACACATATTTGATATCGCCGCATTCAGAATCGCCCAATCTATCAATAAAAAAAAGGATTAACCTGATCGCTAAACGGTGTAGCAAGAAAAAAATAAAAACTCCAGGTTAAAATAGAATAGATAGAATACATGTATACACATAGTTTTACAATGCACATTCATACCTATACTATGTGTATACATGTATTCTATCTATTCTATTTTAACCTGTCAGTGTGATTTTACAGTATAGTGCACTGAATTGCCGGCTTTTCTAAGTACACCAGTGCATATTTCTCTGTATAAATTTATATATTGTAGCCAGTTCAGGGGGTATAGCTCTGGGATCGCCGTCTCGAGTAGACGGAGTGGCATAAAAGAGTTCAAGCACCAACAGCAGTACTGGTGTAAACTGGCGCCAACCAGTTTTTATTAAAGTCCACAACAACAAAACATAAACCAAACCATAAAACAAAGTCCTAAGCCTGGCAGGCTGCTAGCTAGACACAGTTAGTTCCCTCACTACTGTGGTCTAGGCTCTAACAGCCTGGCCAAAACAACACAGATTTTGTAATTACCAGAGCTTGGCTTCCAGGAGACTCCAGCAGCGTCTGAAGCCAGATTCAGACTGAGAGCTCCGTCTGTGAAACTCAACCACCTACTTCTGGCTGCTTAATTGAACAGCTGAGTGTACTCAGTGTTGGGCTGCAAGCCTGTACTGGATAGGGAGTGGAGTGAACGTCGCACTGCCAACCTACCTTCACTCCTACATTCCTCATGCCACCCAGCTAAGAAACCTGGGCGAGATGTACACCCCGTCCAGTATGCACCCCTTCACTGTCTTACATAATATATATATATATATATATATATATATATATCATTGACACAAATATATATATATATATTTATATTTCATAGAGAAATAGATAGCAGAATAGGCGATATTTCAATTGTCGGCTTCTGTAAAATTGTTCATTTTCCCATGCTGCAGAGATCACTGCGGGGCAACCTGTGAGTGAGTGGAGCATCAGTGACGTCAGCGCTAGTCACTGATGCTGCCACCGGAAGCTTCTCATTCATTCATTCAGTGGTTTACAGTCAGGCCGGTCGCATTAGCACCACTCCCAGTTGTAAACTGTTTAACTCCTTTATATTGATTATGGCGTAGGACTTGACTGTATGTCGGACAGGTATGGGTATATTGTTGGTTTTTTATTTTGTATTTTTTCCAGGAGAATGAGGGCTTTGCTTGGAATAGCAGTTAAATATGGAAAACCTGTGTGTTTTATTATTTCATTAAAAGACTTTATTCTTAATGTGTATGTGTTTTATTAACCATTTAAAACTGTAAGATTAATAATGGATAGGTTTCTTATTGACACATCTCCAATATTAACGTGGCTTAATGTCACCTTACAATAGCAAGGTGACATTAACCCCTTATTACCCCATATGCCACCACTACAGGGCAGAGTGAATAGAGAGAGGCTAAGTGCCAGAATTTTACAGATGCGCCTTTTTTGGGGTGGCTGGGGGCAGATGTTTTGAGCCGGGGGGCCAAAAACAATGGTCCCTTTCTAGGCTCTTAATATCTGCCCTCAGTCACTGGCTTTCCCTCTCTAGCGAAGAAATTTGCGCAGGAGCCCACACAATTTTTTTCCATGAATACATCCTTTCATTAAATACCTACAGCTCCCAAATTTTACACACACATAGTACTAACAGTAGTAGTCACTGACATATATAAAACAAAATGTTCTGCAATGGTTTGGTTTACTGTATATAAACAATGTCTCCTATCCTGTCGGCTCCTGCAGAGATTCTAAAGGAGCCGACAAATGAATTAACGGCTATTCTGCTATCTAGCGCTCTATGAAATATAAATATATAAATATATGTGTCTCACTGACATATATATATATTGTAGGGGTCGTACTCGCTCAGGTGCGATCAGCTGCCGTTGAAGTAGTCACAGGAAGCAGTATCACTGGAATGTCCAAGCAAGTTTATTCAAATGGCATAAACTGCTCTGGTTAGAAAACAAATGAACAGCCTTTTCCGGCACAAAGTAACAAACAGAAAAAATACACAGTCCATGTAGTACAGCAGGTCCGCCCGCATAGGTCAGTGTCTGTAGCGTACACACAAAATGGAGGTCTCCACACCTCCAGCCACAGCC